>WEIT01029780.1:2975-37669 GCA_013389985.1 Dryoscopus gambensis | reverse complement strand
CAGATATCGCACCGCAACATAAATGAGCTATAAATACTTTATCAGAGTATTAGGCATGATGGCCTGGGGCAAAATTTGTTAAATCACTGAAGATGTCTAGCATCTGATTTTTTCTGCAACAGTATATTCTGTTCCATAATAAAACAATAAATAAAACTAGGTGGGATTTGTTAGTTGGAGTGTTTATCAATTTCCTGCTCAGGACAGATAAACATTTTATTGAGCATATGAGGACTCATTATACCCACACTTAATGAAAAAAGTCAGACATCTGAAGACAGAAAATAATGTAGCACATTACAGTTAACACATTTTTCTGAAAGGGGAATAGTTGGATGACTGGTACCTTGTTCTACCCTTCTCTTGTCTACACCTTCACTTCACACCTTCTTCCCTAAGTCAGATTTGCAGTAATACCCATTCTGTAATATATTTATCTTAATTGAGACATATAATTTAATGAAAGAATGTGTATTACTTATAGTGTCATATACAATCTTTGTTGAGGATTGCTACAAAACAGTGTTGAGAAGAGTGGTAGGAAAGGAAATATAAGGCTGTGTTGTGTTTTAGCTCTTTTGTCTCCTTTGGGAGTGTTACCTTGAAAATCGGAACCTCCAATCCCTTTCTCTTTCCCTGTATCAATCCCTACACTTCAGAGAAATCTTGAAGTCCAGTAGGACAGACTCAGATATTTAATCTCTGTTTATTTTTCTTGGCTTTGGCACCTCAGCAAGGTATGTCACATTATATTTAAAATATAATTTCTTTTCTAGCCATGCCTTTTAAAAAATGAAAAAGCATTTTACCAATCACTTTTATGAAGTGAAACTGAAAGAAGAACTTCTGCATTTTTTTTTAACACTAAGGCAACTTTTTACCTATGCAGGTTTGTTTGTCTGGGTGGGGGGGGAGGTTTTTGTTCAGAAATAGAATCACTTCACTTGAGTACAAAATAAATACCTTCTGTATAATGAAAAACATGACAATTGTTATTACTGCATCATTACAAAAGTCTTGTTTAGACATCAAAAGTGCTTTCTCTAAAGGGTGAGATCTTGTTCACCTTACATTTATTCACCTGAAATGTTTGTCTTTAAAAATACAAAAAGGAGCCCAAAGGCAAGTTTTAGAGCTGTAAGTTTCGAAGCATTGATCTAAGCACTGTTAATGGAAGTGTTATCTAAATCTTGTAGAAGTAATGAAAATTTCTCCAGGTGTTAAACCGCAGAATCTTCTGTCACTTTGATATAAGGGTTAGACAAGGAAATGGATTGCCTTGTCCATCAAAATGTAGTAAGAGAAATTTTCACTGACTACCCAAGTAAGAGTGACAAATATACAGGAAAGTTGATGTGGAATTTAGCAAATTTAAAAATACTAGGTTCTTACTAAAAAACCACAAAAAGCCAAAAAAAGAACTCCAAACCACAAACCACTAAATGAAAAAAACCCCAAACCCCAACCCAAACAAACCAAACAACAAAAACAGGAAAAAAAGCTGGTGAAAGATGATGTTAATTTTGCATAAATTTACTTAGCTCGAGAATAGTTTTAGAATTGTATAAAAATGGTGTTTGCTAAATGAAAGAATAATGACTTTATCTAAAAAGACACATTTAAATTTATTTGATTTAATTTCCAATCACTGAATAGACTGAGAAGAAAATAACCATATTACTTTCACAAGGAGTCTAAAACAAAGGTGGAAAAAGTTTGGTTAAAAACAGAGTTGCCTTCAGCTTTGTTCTAGATGGTTAATTATTATCTTGAGTTTTAAGCTGAGCTATGAGAAAAAGAAAAAATAGTTAGGGTGTACAGTTTTGTTTAGTAGAATGATTTCCTTAAAGGCAACACATAATTTGGCTTGAATTATTGGGTGTAAGAGTGGCCAGATGGAAAATTCAATTTACATTTTATTTTAACTGATGTATCAACTATTCCATTGACAAAGAGGTGTTACTTTGGTGAGTGAGAAAAATGTTATTTTCTGCTTATAGTTGCATTAAAATGTTACAGTATGTTAGAAGTTTTCACTCAAAGCCTTTTCATCACTATTGCTGTTTCCCAGATTCCTCCATTTTTAGCTGTTCCTAGAAGTGAGAGCTCTAGAAGGTGTTACTATGGCTGACATTTTGCTGCCATTTCTTCCATCCCTCCCCATATATTGATGAACGCACTGTGTATTGAAAGGGCTGCATATGTTAAGGGCTTTGTCAACCCACTTCGTGGTCTTAATTGGTTTGCTGAGGCAGTACTGATATTTCCTCAGTTTTCTTCAGCAAAACTGACATCTTAAGAGAACAAGAGTTCAATCCCTGTTTTCCCAAATCTCTCAGCCTCATTAAATCACGCCCTTTTTTTTCAAGAGAACAAGTCAAATACCCAAAGCCTGGGTCGATCTTCAAAGCTAGAGAGGAACCTGTGTTCTACCGCTTGAGAAAGGAAAAGATAGAAAAGCAGTAATTAAGCTACGTTTTGATTCACTTGACAACGCCCCTCCCCTCCTTGTTCCTCTTCTGCTTTGCTTACACTTTTCCAAAGGCAAAACCCCAATGTATTCACTGGCCACCAACAGGAGCTAACATTTTCCATGGGCTTATGCTTGTCTCATAGATCTGGGACTACAGAACTGTGGCATTGATTCTCTTTCCAGCAGATATCACAGAATCACAGAAGAGTTTGTTTTGGAGGAGGCCTTAAAAGTTCATCTGGTCCAATCCTCCTGTCATGGGCAGGGATATCTAGATGAGGTTACTGAGAGCCCCATGCACTCTGACCTTGAACGTTTCCAGGAACTGGGCATCTCTCACTTATTTGGGCAACCTGTTCCAGTGTTTCATCACCCTCATTGCAAAAAAATTTCTTCCTAATAGCTAATCTGAATCAACCCTCTCTTAATTTAAATCCATTATTCTTTTTTCCTATTGCAGCAGGCCCTAATAAATAGACAGACCTTTCTATATAGACACTCGTGGAAAGTCTTGGTGTTCTACCATGAAAAAAGTGATTTTGTAGATGCCACCTGTTCCCTGAACATGTTTTGATGGTTGCAGCTTCTGACATATCTATAACTTGAGATCTCTTTGCTTTTTGCACAGGTTTCTCCCCCCGTCGCTATTCTTTAGAACCTTCTAAAGAAGCTGCATGGGGCCTGAAATGCTGAACCAGGTCAGTGGATTTACAGCATTTTATTTTGTAGTGAAACAAAAGAAAGGGACAAGATTTAGAAAGCATAAGAGTTGGAAAGCAACCTACGATTTTCAATGGTACTTTTGGTGCTGGTATTGAAAACTTTAGCACCCCTCTGTTTCTGGCAAGAAGGCTTGTATAAGTTCACTGACATGGCAAGACTTTGTTCTCCTTCTTTAAAAAATCTGGCAAAGAATAAGAATTCTTTTTAAACCAGAAAATTTCTTATTGGCAGCAGTTTAATTTTCTTCTATTATAAAACAACTTCATTGTCATGAAGTATTAGAACAGCGGCATTTGAACTGGAGACATGTTTGCATTTCATAACATACTTGTTTGATTTTCTATGTTTTTTTATTCATGATATTTTTCCAGCAGCCTAACTTCTAAATTTTATGTGAAATGTGTATTTTATTTTGAGCAAATGAGAGTACTTAAAAAAAAAAAAACTCCACTCTGACTTGTGGATATTGATAACCTTGGTATGGTCAAACAGAAACTTTGGAAGCACCAGCCACAAGCTTGGCTATTTTTTATTATTTTTTTCTTTCCACAAGCTGCAAATGAAACTGCAAGACTGGACGAACACATCAAATATAGAGAAGGTTTCTGTAAAAGAGGACCTTTCCGGGGACAACTGGGGGTTAAAAGAGCTCCTGTTCTGAACTGCAGCCCCAGAGGGCTAAAACTACATCTGATTACAGTTAAAGAAATGCCATAGATCAGGGAAAAAAGAAATTAGAAAGAATGTTGTATTGTATTACTTGCAATTTCATTCCATTTCTCCCCTTAGGCAAACCAACCATTATCTTTGGTGATGGCAAAGTCTTTGACATTATATGAAACTTTTTATTTTACTCTAAGCCCAAGAATAACATTTCTTTAAGAGGTGGGTGAAAGAAATAAGAAATTGATAAAAGAAATGTTCAACTTTTAATTAAGTTTAGCTATGAATAGTCAGATTAATGATTTGCTTTCTTTTCCCTCAATATCAGAAATCCTGTATCAAACCCCTTGATTCAGTACAATGTAGTTTACTATGCATAGGAAATTATATGGCTTCCTGCATTTCCATAGCTAATCTTTTATTATCCTATAGCCAGTATTTATAGCCCAGAGCATTAATTTTTATCTACTGAGGAAGTTTTAAATGGGCATCAATACTGAGCAGTTGCCCTCCCTCCCTTTTCCTCCTCACAGTCAGAAAACACAGTAAGCAGCTAAACTATGTCTAAACAGCCCAAAATAAATTCAGTTACGTTTCTCCAAGCTGCATACTTAAGTGTGGTTCAAAATGTTATATTAGTATGATAATTCTGTAATTTTGGTTTGTATTTTTTAAAATGTTGGACAATTTGCTCTGGCTCCTCATACACACCTCCAAAATGCTTTCAGCTAATTTTTCTTCTAATTCATATTCTTATTTTGGGGCTTTGGTGATTTCCACTCCACATGTTCTAATGAATTATTCTGTTGAATAATCAAGATGTTGCAAATGACAAACAGGGTGCCAGTGCACTGTTATACAACAGAGAAGAGAGTGCTGTTGTAGGCTACATATCTCCAGGATGGCCTGCTTTCACTACTGTGAAGTGCTGAGAACATTTGTAAGTCAATCCGTGTTGTTCACTTCCCATTTCCCTCAGTATTTGTTCATGGAAAGTTATTGCACCTAATCTGCACTGCTGGGATAGTAACCCAGGAAGTTTTTTTTTAAATATTGCTGTGTTCCCAGGCCCAAAGACAAAGAGACTAAACCTCTTTATAAGAAGAAGAGTCACAGCATCTTGCAATTGGTACCGTATGGTTCAACTGACTGAATTAAAGAATTTAATTCCAACAAAGAAGGGGGCAGACTCTGAGCTAGCTATAATTATTTCAGTTATAAAAATAAAGAGGTGGTTTAATGATCAGTAGCATTAAATCCCAACAAACCAAACTGTTCAGAATGAGGAAATGAAGAACCAAATTGAAAACATTGTTCTGTTACCAGGAGTAGCAGAACTGCTATAAACAACGGTCTAAGATATCTCATTCTGGTAACTGAATGTATTTCTGGTCTTTATTTGCTTTGCTCTCCCTCACATAAAAAAAGGAAAAAAAAGAAAAGTATTAGTAAAAGAAAGAGGAAAAGAGATAAATGGAATAGGAATGATCCAAGTCTTGAATTACCTTCCATATGTATGACCAATTAGATTTTTACTCTCCCCACTAAAACCTCACTGGTTTTAAAAATGTTACACAGTTATATCGGAATTAGTTACTTGTCCTCTCTGGTTTATGTGGTACCATTTCTTTGTATATAACTTAGTGAGTTGGAAGAGCAGGAACTACTAAACTTATGGACCTGTGTCTTCTTTAGGATGCCAAATCACTAGGATGGTTTAGAGATCTGAGATAACAATGGTAAAGCCTGTCAATTTCTACCCTACAGATTATCAGAACATGGATGAAATTAGAAGTTTGAGATCAGGAAGATTACTTGTCTTACTAGAGCATCTTATTGAAGAGAGCTCTTCCTTATTCAGTGTCCTAATGCTGCTTTTTTGCACCTAAGATGTTTTTAATTTAGGAATCAGCAGGTTAGGACTTTTGTTGCTGACCCACCCAGATCTCCTCTTTACAAGCTTTTCAAATGACTATCTAGCTTGTATGACCATTTTACCATACAGTACTCTCGAAATAGCATATCACTCTCTTTCATTTCATATCCTGTCAAGATGCTTAGCCAGTGACCAAACTGGCCCAAATGTGAAATTGTCACTTGTAAAGTTGACATAACTGTACTGGTCAAATCTGTGACAGTACATTTTCCTCCACATTCGTTGACATCCTTGTCATCTTCATGCCAACACCTCATCTCTGCTACTGACAGTTAGGTCCCCCTCTATTCACCAGTGAATTAAATAGTAGTCTAAGCAATGTTTAACAATGAAATAAATAACATTTCATAGTAAAGGGTTTGTGGATTCCTGCTTGATAATCCTTTCCAGCTTTTGGTTATTTAAATAATCTTTTCCATTAGGACTAGCCTCCTGTACTTGCATTCTGTTATTTCTCTGACATTCATCAGAATACATTTAGAAGGCAGAATGGTAATGCACATCTTATAACAGCCTGCATTTTCAGACTGGCCCCACTGCAGTTGCCCTTTCTCCAAAATTGGGAATATACATTTTTGGCATGTTAATGAATAGTGGTGTCCAGGTCTCCCAGACTGAGGCTGAAAAGCAGCTGCAGGATGAACAGACCATGTACCTACAGGAACAAGGGCCATGGCTGGAGGACAGGCAACTAGGAAACAATTGACTAGTTTAAGGTTATGTGATTTCAATATTTATAAAAGACTTTTCTTAAACATTTTCATTATTTTAAAGAATTTTTTTGGAGCCCCAGAAGATACAGCTGTTTTTGCCAGACAGCACAGACAAAAATGTACACATATGTGAATTCTAGTCTATAAAGCAGAGAAAAAGGCATGTGCTCTTTAATTTAGCTTTTCCATAGGAATAATCTCTCCAGTTCTACTTTTTTTAAACAGTTGTCAAAGTTAAGCATTACTGGACCATCGCAGCTTTCAGAATCTTGTATTTGCCTTTCTCTTTCTAAGAAAATGAATAAGACTTCTAAAGAACATGATGGTATTTTCAAGCTTTTTTAAAAATCAGACTTCACCCTAATTTATTTAACTATAAAAGAGGACAGAAAAAAATAACTTCCCTCATAATTTTTCTTTAAAACAGTTAGCTTAGCATACACTAGATTTAAGGCTAGTATGATCTTTATTACTTTTTAAATGGAACTTCTCAGAGTTATTTGTCTTTGAAACAAATCAAGAAGAAGACCATATGTACCACTGCAGACTATCTCAAAATACAGCTTCATAAGCCCTTATTTCAGTTGAGAGGGGAATAAAGAGAACCATTTATTTTCATAATGGCTCTATTAGGGCAGACCATGCCTCTGCCTAGAAATGCCCTGTTAGCAAAGCTGTCATCCAACAATGATCTCTGGGAAGGTGAATGAATATAGCACAGACTGTTCCTGCATTCATTTTAGAATAGTCAATAACTTCCCCCATGTCTCTACTATTTTACAAAGCATCATAATTTCTTAAGGTTTATTTTTTGTTTAGTAATAATGCCCTCTCATGGACCACAATTCGATCCACAGTGAAAACTTGCCTAAGCAGAGAATTATACACTAGAGAAATATTTACAAGATCTATTGTAATTTCTGCTGCAAGCGGTCTACAGAGTAATTTTTCAGACTACTGTGTGAATTTGAAATACGGAATTTCTTCTCTCACTGCCCCTGGTCATATTCCCAGGTCATATATGACTGTTCAAGGCACTAATGGTATAAGATCAAGGAGATCCAGTTTCAGAAGTAAAATCTTTGTAGGGCACTTGGGAACAGGACACCTAAGCTGGACACCTACTATGAAAATGTGTTACTTGGGAATGCTTAAAGCTTAAGGGGGGTTTCTGGAGAGGATAATCTTTAAATAAGAACACAAGCCTCATTGAAGTCACTGTGTCCTTTGAGCTAGAGACCGCATTTTGCGTGTCCTGGTTCACTACTAGAAAATAAATTTAGGATGGACCTTTCATTTTTAAGAATAAACAACAACAACAACAACAACAACAACAACAACAAATAAAATCCCCCAAAACCCTACCTGGGAATAGGATTACAGAAATTTTAGACTATTACACTATCTTAAACACAATTCTCAATTCCTATTAGAATAATTGGTCATATGTGTTTCAAACACAATAATTCATATGCAGATTTCATTTCACAAGACAGGAAGGAGAAAAAATTGATTTCATTTGGAAATCATCCTAGATGGAGGGTACGGAAATTTTGTTTTCAAGGCACATGAGAAAGACTGCCATTGTATTTTGAAATAAAAAAGAAAAATGTGAATCAAAACTAATCATAATGATTAATTTGACATTGATCAGGATGAATGCAGGAGAATATGATATGGTAAATTATGATGAGACACAGATCATTTACTTCAAAGTGTCAATAGAAAGTTTGAAGACAAAAGTGAGACATTTCTGGGATTTATGATGAGATATAAATGTTGTTTTAGAATGTGATGGTAAGGAGCTAGTGATTTTGAAGCTGTGATGTGAAATATCCTTTTAAAATTATGTTAACAGTAAAAGTTGATAAAGTTTATTAGATGCTAGCTTGGAAATTAAGCTTTTAAGTTTCACTAATGGACAAATACCTATACTGTGATACAGTTCAGAAATCTTTTGGTTTTTTGGTATTTTGCAGGCATAACTCCACATTTAGCAATTATTTAGGTAAGAAATGGAAGAAAAATTTAGGTTTTAAGATAAATACACTAATTGTGCAAATAAGGTACTGAATATTGAAGCTAACTACAAAAAGGTCCTGTAGAACAGTGAATTTTAAATTAATTGCTTAATCTTAGGCCTGTGATTTGGCTCTCAGAGGAGCCTGAAGGGGTTGAAGCAGCACTCAGGAGAAGACTGATCAGTACACTACTGCTAAGTCTCTTACGGCACTGTACTATTCTGATTTGGGTGCTCTGATCTTGAAGTCTGAACTGGTGTAGGAGGAATTTAAAGTCATGGGTCTGAAGGGCATGAGGTCAAACCCAACATCACTATTCACAGACTTTTTGACATCAAAATATTATTCCTCACATCCTCAATTCTTCCCTCAAAACTAGAAAATAAATGTCTTGGGGTGATTTATGGTGCTGTATCCTCCATTGCCTGCTCTATGCCAGACATGAATCCTGTGCCTTTAAGTTGGGTCTGAGAGAAAGTGGGGGGAAGCCAAGTGAGTTCTTCAGTGTGGTTTTTGTTCAAGGACTCACAGACTCCCCCGTGTTCTCACCACTGCAGAGCCGAGGAAGCACGTTCCTGCTTTTCCCAAGCTCTTGGCTCCTTTTTCTCAGGAGAGAGACGAACAGTTAAAATTTTTTGCTTTTTAGCTAGCCTGCTAGCTGAGGCAAGAAAATTTTCCTGGGACTGTGGCTTTTTCTTCTTCTCCTGGAAGTCTTCAGCTCCGTCCCAGAACACCATCACTGGAAGGCCCCACATTCGTGGCCCAGAGGGGCCCACGCCAAACCCCAGCTCAGGAGATAGCAGAGCCCAGGTCTTCTCCACAGCAAGAGGTTTTATAATTTAACATCATTCATTCTCTCATGCCTGCGTGCACCCTGCTTGTTAAATAAACAGTCCTTTTTTTTTTTTTTTTCACTTTCCTCCAAGGAATTCCTTTCAAACCTGTCGGGGAGAGGTTGCCAAAACCTGCCTTCCATTAGAGGATACATTCTTTTCAGATGTTTCCTCCCAATTTGTCTCAAACCGAGACATTATCACATTCACCACCCTCTCCTATCTCAAAGAGCTGACAATCAGAATTCCAGATCAGGTGTCACTTCAGATTCTAGTTCTTAGTATAATAAACAATTATAGCTGTTAAGGGTTATAAAAATCTCTGTTTTGGAACTCTCTAAGTTCTGGAAACAACAAAAAAGCAATCCATAAGCACTAAAAACTTCTGATTTTTTCAGAAGATAGCCTATCTCTGAGTATAATCAGTATTTTGTCTCTTTGGATATGCTAGTGTTATTTATTAGACAACACCACCCATTACACTTAACTCAGTGGCAAGACTAAAATTCTCTTCCTCCTTTTTTGTTCTTTGTGGCACATTTTCTTGGGTGAAACAACCATCTACTTATTCTTGTTAGTAACACACTTGGTACAAAATACAAAAGAGAAATACATGCATGGATGTAATTATCAGCTCCTGATTAAGCACTGACAAGAATAATCCTGGCATGTACTTGGGTTTGTCACTTTCAGGTGACATTAGGTAAAAAACTTCAAATTGCTCTTTTAGGGATAAAAGGAAACAAAGCCTTTTTTGTGCATCTGGCCTGAAGACAGACACTTGAGCTGACACCAGGGCAGACTGTAAGTGGGCATAAGATATTCTTTCACCAGACAAAGTGACATTAATATTGTGCCTTGCCATGAGTTATCATGGTCACAAGCCATTAGTTCCAATTAAAATAATGATTTTCTTTTTCAGGATGCAATGCCAGACTTTGTATCAGGTCAGTGATTAATGCGTATTCCTTTTGTGCCTTTAATGGTGAAATATAAACAGGGTAGGCTAATCATCCATCTTCTTTATAACTGACAGTTTTAAGTAGGACAAGCACACGCTGGATGCAGACGTTCACCTAGGTATAGTGACTGTTTAGTGAACACAATCATTTGCCTCAAATTCAACCTGGGGCTTAAAGCCAGAAGTTCCAAGAGGTGCCACTTCCTGGTGTTGATTATCTGCCAAATATTGTATTTTTTTTCTTTTTAATAGGATATCTTTTTCTGTCTCTATGATTTTCTAAGTAGAAATCCTGGGCGTTTTTTTAATTTTATTTCATTGGAGAGATCTTCAGTGGATTTTACAACAATTTTTTCGAAACAATTAGTCTGAAGAACTGAAACCCAGTATCATGCTATCATAGCTCTAACTGGCATGTTGACTGTGCCATGGTGTTAACTGCATACTTATTTTTGTCCAAGGCATACACAGGATAATAAGATTTACACAGCTCTAACAGAAGAGGGTTAAACAAACTGCTTAATGTTTGCTGTGGGCTACAAGCACAGAAACAATTATTAAATATTAGTATTAGTTTGAAAGTGACAGAAATAGTATGTTTATAAATGCCACCACACACTGAGATGATTCATCATAACTAGAAGTCATACAGCTCACAGTGCAGGCTTCAAATAATCTCTTGTACCTACACATCTGAATGTCATGCAAAATAAATTTATGAGGCTAGATTTTTCTAAGGTATTATGCTCTTGAGGAATTTCAGCCTTTTGTGTGGAATTTTCTTGCTATTTATGCCTGCAGTTGCCTGCCAAAGACCACAGTGTCTAGTGGCCCAGGAAGCTGCTCTAGCATTTGCATAATGGTATTACTTGCTTTGCTTTGTACATACACATGTTGCCTATCTATGCCCTGGAAGTCTTCTTAAGTGTAAGGAAAGTGAGAGCAAATAAATAAGTTCAACTTGTTGGTGTTGGAGAGAGTAATAACGCTACTGTAATAGGCAGTCCATCATTTGAACTGATCAGCCGTCAAAGACCCCTGAGAAGAAGGTGTTCTTGGAAGCTGTCACTTCTCAAGTGGTGTTTGTCCACTTGCTCAGATACACTGGATGCTTTGGATTAGGTATGGTTTTGGAATGGATCTTACCAGCTTGAAACTTGCTTTTCCACTTTAAAGACTGGTCACCTGAACTGGAAAGCCAGCATCACAGCAGAATTGTTTTACAGGGTTTAACATCCTCTTATGCCCCTCCTTGTCACTGAATTGTGATTTATCCAGATGCACTTCTACTTTTATCTGACCATACTTTCCTCCTTGTAGCAATGTAAGACTTCTAATTAATCTGTGGCATTTTCTTAAGTGGCTAGAGAAAAGGTGTCCAAATTCACCATGTAATAGTGCTGACAATACTCAATTAAGAACCACTTGTAGATGAGATATTTAGAAATGATTACAAGGCACTGCCCTTAATAAAAGACAGGTGTATTTTTACCCCGTCTAGCAACAGGTACCAGCACCTATTTCATTTGTAGTTCCAGGAGCAGACATTTCACCCACATTATGCAAGGATTCCACATTATCCAAAGATTGTAATTACACAGGAAAAGGTGGTGGATATCAGATCAGTCATGCTAGGAATCAAGATCTTTAACTGCTAGAGCAGATCAAAATTTTTAAACCTTTTCAGATGGAAAAAGCTGTTATTTTTTTGGGACTGGTGAAAGCTTTATCAAAATTCAGCTAGTAGGGTGAATTTCTTAGGGAAGGGATTCCTCCCCTCTTAAGAAACCAGTAAAGGAATCCAACACCTCGGTGTTTGGTCCATCTATTAATTCTCTTGGCATATTAAAAGAGGAGAAGGAAAAGGAAGAGCATTATCAAAGTCCTTGAGACAGACTACTGGAGAGAGAAAAATTACTTAAAACTACACCACAGTAGCTCCCAAAGAGGCTTTTACCACCTCTCCTACTTAAGTCACTATTACTTGTTATCGGAGAAACAAGAGACAGCTGATCAATATGTAGTATGCAGAGGAGCTCCTGAGTTTTTCTTGTCATGAGGAAAGTTCTCATCTGCTAAGGCCATTACAGTAACATGCAATGTGTTCAGGATGCATATCAAGTTGTAGTTTTAAAACTGATGAGTTTGTTTATGAAATATTAAATTTCTTGCAGTCCTTCAAAGAAAGGAATGGGAAGAAGGGAAGCTAAGTACTAAATATAACGAGTTACTTGATTTGTGCCAGAACAAGCAATAAAACCAGAGATTTCTGTTCATGTTTACATCACTACTCCCCACCATTTCTTCTTGGATATTTGGGTATGTTTGAGTGTTTGAGAGCAAGCTTGTCACACTATGAGTACTAATATTACCTGGAACTCATGCAGCTCCCATGCAGCCCGGAAACAAGATTTATATATATACCCACTGGTGTTTTTAAATTTCTGGTCCTTAAAAGAGAGCGTTTGTTCCACTTTGAAATGTTTGACTATCAGAAAAGGTAGCAGTTTTATCTACCAGACCTCCAGCTACGTTGTTTTTGTCAGTTGAAAGTATTGTTGTCTCTCAGAATTAACTATAAATCTGAATAGGGAAGAGCCTTTGTTTTTTGCTGCCATGCAATTTCCCCCCTCCTACTTC
Organism: Dryoscopus gambensis; assembly: GCA_013389985.1. Classification (NCBI taxonomy): domain Eukaryota; kingdom Metazoa; phylum Chordata; class Aves; order Passeriformes; family Malaconotidae; genus Dryoscopus; species Dryoscopus gambensis. The sequence continues at coordinate 24,706 of WEIT01029780.1, read as the reverse complement.
AAAATGACAGAAAAAAATTGGGTTCTGTCCAAGCCTACAGTGAGAAAAAATGCAGTTCTGCTCTCAATGTTTTCTAGGTCAGAGTATTTTCTTTAGTCTACTTCCAGGATTATTTCATGTTCTGGGTTTGCTTTCATTACTCCAACAGATCTTTCTTTTCCTGAGATGGGTTGTTTGCAGCCTCAGTCACTTTGGCACTTGAAGTCTCCACTAGACCACATCTCTAGATAGCTGAGAAGTAGTTTGCTTTTATTACACTTCTCCTGCAATGATTTGTGCATCCTCTTTACAACTCAGAAATTGGTTTGAAACTGGTCCTTAGCTCCAACTGATCTTTACCTATAAAAGATGATGCTTCAGAAGAAACTGCTATGTCTTCCCTGCAAACTTGGATGTTATTTCGTTCAATGTCAATGGCAAACACAGAAGTGATCACTCAGGCAAATTCTCTCTTCAAAATTCAGGAGCTGCTATGAAGAAAGCACCCTTGTGATATTGCATACAGGATTCTTAATAGGAGAATTTATTATTCAGGTATTCAAGTTTGGCATGATACCACCACCAGTGACTCGAAATTCTCTCCTCACATGTTGTTGGTACCATAACGGCATGGGGATGGCAGGGGGACAGGGGAGGGGCCAGTAGGAAAGGAGCTGCCTTTTCCTCCTGAGTAGACCATAGTTTGGTCCTTCCAGCAATCCCTGTGACTCTCAAGAATGCTCACAGTCCACCAGCTGACAAATACCAAAAGGCTGAAGTGCTGGGACTCTGCAGCAGCCACAGACTCTCTGTTCAGCTCCAGCTTGGCATAGCTTAGAGAAGGTTTGTAAACAGGCAGGATCAAACACAGCAAGGACTGTGCTCACTGCAGCCTGTGGAAACTGGCTGCAGTCTTGCCAGAGCTGAGGAGATTTCCTCCCCTCCTCTTCTCCTTCCTCACAGATCTCCTTTGTGAAGGGCCTGGGTAAATAAGCTACTGATGTCACAGTTATCTGCTTAATAAGGAGGAAATTTTCACAAGCTAACTATGTTTCCAGAAGATCCCCAGTCTGCATCTAGAAGGACCATATCCACTCCCAATGTGATCATGCAGCTGGCTTTAGTGGTATTAAGCTGCTTCCTTGTAGGTCTGAAATTGGATGTAGGACCATGTGAAAGAAATTATTTTTATTCTGAAAAGCAGTGAGAGACACTATAAAACCTCTATGTTTATGCTTTAAATGTCCCATTTTTTTTAGAAGAAATGAGAAGCTAAAGTAATTAAAAACAAAAAAAACCAAGCCAACTAGAATTCGAGTACTCTAAAGAGTTTTCTGATGTTAAAATGATTGTCAAAGCCACCAGTATCAAGACAATTTGCTACTGTGCAAATGCCTATGCTACATGGAATCCATCATAAACATATTGTAAATAACGAATGAAGACCTTCTTGAATGACTTCCTGTATGGTAATGAAGAATGCTTCTATTTAAAGCATGGCAACCAGTCATCTTCTATGGTCATATTACAAAAAAATTACTAGAAAAATAGTGAAGTGGTTGTAAAAAGTGTGAGTTTGGAACATTTGCTTTTAAAGAATGCCTCCCTATGTTTAAGAAAAGACATAAATTATATTTTTCATTATGTGGGACCTACATGCCTAAAAATTCCTCATAAATGCTGAAATAAATATACTAATATTGAAGTTTTTTCTGAATGTCAAAGCTATATGTTATCAGTAAGCTACTTATGCTGAATTACATTGTGTAGTAATTTTAGCATTGTCCTCTCTATATATCTGTTGCAGATGAAAGTAATAAAATTAGAGAATCTTAAATGCTACAGATAAATGAAAACACTTTGTATTTGTGGCAGCTTTCTTGTTAGGCTCAAGTGAGTCTTTTAAGATTAGGTTGTAGTCACTGTCTTTAATTTGCAATAGGAGGAAGAAAGTTATAGTCCTTTGTTTCCTGGTGAGATCTCTGTAGATACATTGATCACAGTCAAAATGATGCTACCTAAAGGTTTTTTGGGGTCCTCCTAATCCCCTCACTTCCCTGTGGTACCAGCCTGTTTTACTCTTCAGTCTTAGACAAGCAGTCATAATCGACTGCTAACATTCAAAATTGTGCCAGGTAGGTCGGTTGGCACAAAATCTAGGGCCTAAGAGGTTTCACTTCTTTCCCACTGTGGGATGTGCCTTGTGCTGGAGCTTGTGCTTCCTGTAGCAGTGCAGATGTTTCAGGCTCATGCTACAAGAAAGCCAAGATCAGGCCAGGGCCAGCTAGTGTGAGTTTCCAAGTGAGCTTTTTCTCACCATGTGAACCTGCTCTCTATGTTGCTACACAGACAAAAGTTTAGCAAGTCCCCAGACACAGAATCTGGTACTGGCCCATGTAAACCATATTACCTCTTTATGTAAAATACTTTTCATATGGAAGTAAAAGGACAGCCTAAGCCTCTAATAAAATCACTACTTAAAACAAACATGTATCTTTTTTTCTAATATTATCTGTTTCTGCAACAGCGTCCCTATTACAATCATTAGTCTTTTCAGGGCCAAACTTTATTTACAGTGTGAAGGCTCATGGAGTGGTCCATCTGGCTCCTGGCTGGGAAGAGAACCTTTCATGCCAAAATGCACCTCTGAGAGAAAGCACACGGGATGTGTAATGGAGCTTAAGCTAGAAATGTCAAAACATTTTGCATATCCTCATATTTGCAGCATCAATCATGACAAAATCTGGATCTCTCTCAGTTTTAAATATTTAAAAATTGCATCATGTAACTGTTCACGAGTTCTGTCGTATTGTTTGCTTGTAAGCAAGAAATTTCACAACATCAAGCCACCTCAGGCCTCTGCACACAAGCCTTTTGATTTCTGAATGAAGAGACATTTTGAAGAAAAACACCAAAACCTCTGAAATTGGAATTGAAAGCTCTGTAATGTTTTGGATGTCAGCATTTTTTAGGGTGTTTTCACCAGACATGCTGATGTAATGGAATATATAAGTAACTGCAGAGATGGTATTTTCTTGGTCTACCAGGCCAAACATCACTGGTGAAATCTCTCATGCATCTACAGTCCTGAAATCCACAAAGCAGCGCTACTGCATGTGAGGATACGAACTTTGTCTGGGTAATTGATCTGAATTTGGGCTTGGAGGTTTGTTCATCACCTGTAGGTGTTCCCCATCCTGACTTGTGACATGACACAAAGAAGAATGAGCAAAGAAAATGTGTCTGTGAGCAGTGGAACCTCCAGACCTTGCCTGTTAAATTAATATTGAAAGCAAAATCTTGTGCTATGTATCTGACCCAAGGCAATGTTAGCTGAGAAGCAAAGAAAATTAATAGTTTGAATGAGCAAAAAGTCCCAGAGCTCTCAGCATTTATAGGAAGTATGGGAGGGGGGAACCCAGAAGACAGCCGAAGTGTAAGAATTTCTAGATTATACCTAATAACAACTCAGCCAGCATGGCTGATGTTAATGATCTGTGTGTGAAGGGCCCAAAGGCTGCCACATTTGAACTGTGCTTCCTTCTTACAGAAGTGATAAGCAGGAAATATTCCATTACTGCTCCAGCCAGATCTGTAATGACTTCTCTGCCTTTTTCCCTGCTGTAGGTAAAGGCTTACCCATGCAATTTCCTTCTTTTGTCTTCACAGAGTTGAGGATAAATTATTTCAACCTCTTTGCAGGGGGCATTTGAAACTAAAGTTATTTTTAGGGAGAAAAAAATTCTTTCATGTAAGATGCGGGAGTTGTTGCTCCTCAGGCAGCTGAGAGAAAATGAAAGGCACTTCAAGTCTTTTTAAAAGCTGGGTTCTGATGTTTAGCTTGAGATCAAAGAGGAAATGGGAAAAGGAGGGGAAGATGAGTTTCTAGTAAGCTATCGGTATATACAGCCTTGTATATACGTCCTTTGAAGGACTTGCCATTACATTTCTGATCTTTGAACTCTTTTTCTTATTTTATGAAGGTGAACCGAATTTCTTTCCAGTTATCTTATTGTGAAGCTAATGACTATGCCTTAGATGCCTTGAGAAGATTGTACTAACCTAAAAAAAGAACACAGTATCTGGAACTTGGTTATTACAGTCTCACTTTTGTTTGTGGGAAAAATGCCAATGTAGTTTTAAAATATTAACATCTGAAAATATACTGTACCAGGTTTTTGAAAGCACAGTTCAGGATTTTGATGTCATACTATAATACTTTAAGCTCACTGCTGTTACTTTAGTATATTTATTTCATTTGCAGTAAACCTATTTATTTTCTTTTCAAGCTGTTTTATTTTTTGAGAGTGGAGCATTTGAAATTTAAAATTCGTTTTGTTGCTGCTTTTACAAATACTTGCAAAGCCACTGCTGACTTGTGTGAAGAATAATAATCAAGATAAATGAGCTACTAATAGCATTTGCAACTAATGCAGATGCCAGCCAAGTGTCCCTAGCAGAATGACAAAACTTTCTTGTTGTTTTTGAGCTAATGCTAGGTATACCACTTACTTTCTGACACTTTGAAGGAAAGCATAGCTAATGGTGTGTAGCTGAGGGGCAGTACTGTCTATTTATCAGCGTATGTAGCCGAGAGGTTGGTTGTGGAGCTCAGAAGCAAGCTGTATTTATCTCACCTACACTACACTCTTACTGTTTCCTATACTTACCCAACCTGATGGTATTCACTGGCCAGGAATCAATTGGGGTTTATGGCTTCTGCAGTGGAAAGTATACAACATAAAAGATATAATTTCCAATATTGTGTGGTATGCAAGTATTTGAGCTTTTGACAGGAAATGGAACCAACAAAAATAAGAAGCAATTTCTTTTAATATTTTCATATGGTAGTAACAGCCCCTTAATACAAATTTTTCCTTTGTAGCTCTTTAAGACCTTTACTGAGATGGGGAAGGAATGTAATTCCCATTATTTGCAGCTTGTGAAATTGAAGCAAGAGAGGGAAGAGGTGCCTTGTTCCAGGGAAGAGGTGGTTGAAGTAAGAAGAGTGGAAGCATACTTGCAAGAGTGGTTTGAGTGCTTATAAATATTGATGCACTAGTGTCTTACATTGTGGTGATTTCTGAGCTTCACAAATTCACGAGCTTCTTGTTACGTTACTATATGGTTTTGTCAATAGAGAATGATAGCTTTTAATACAAAATCCCAGTACATTTGCAAGCATATGGTAGAACTCCTGGAGAGGTACTGATTTGGAGTGACAGAGACAGAGATGATAACATGAGGGATTGTTTTTTACTCAGTTTGTTGAGAGTTATTTGTTTCTTTCTGGGACAAAGCCTGAGTTTACTTACTTACAATCTTCCTTCTTTCTTTGTCGTGTGTCCACGTCACACATCACAGGAATGGCATAAGAGTTCAACCCACTGAGAAATCAAGTTTCCAAGTAGGTTCTGTTGTCGCTGTGTATTGATTTGGCATGTCCTGGTTTTGGGTAACAGGGGGGCCACTGAGATGGTTCCTGTGAGAGGCTGCTGGAAGCTTCCCACCACGTCCAGCAGAGTCAATGGCTGCTGGCAAAACTGGGCCAATGAGAGAGGCTGTTAATGCCTCTGTGATGACATATTTAAGAAGAAAATCAAAACAAAGTCACAAGATTTTAGGATTCTAGTCTGGGAAAGAGGAGGAAGTGAGAATATGCGAGGGAAAAAAATATGGTGACACCAAGTTCAGTGAAGAAGGAGGGGGAGGAGGTGCTCCAGGTGCTGCAGCCAGGTCCTCTGCAGGCCGTGGTGAAGGCCATGGTGAAGCAGGTTGGCCCCCTGCAGCCCATGGGTCCACGGGGAATGCAGAGATCCACCTGCAGCCCGTGGGGGAGGTGTCCACGCTGGAATGGGTGGATGGCTGGAGGAGGCTGTGATCCAGTGGAAGACCTGGTGGAGAGAGAGGGCCCTTGCTTCCAGGCTGGAGCAGCCTGTCCTTGGAGGACTGCATCCCGTGGAAAGATAGACCCATGGCAGAGAAGTTCTGGGAGGACTGTCTGCCTGTGAGAGGGGCTCATGCTGCAGCAGGTGCAGCTTGGCTGCTGCTCGTGAGAGTGGACCCACGCTGGGAAGTTCACAGAGAACTGTCTCCTGTGGGAGGGAACCCAGGGCCTCACAGGGGAAGACTCCTCTCCTGGAGCAGCGGACGGAAACCTCAGTGATGAACTGACCAAAACCCCCATGCCCTGTCTCCCTGCGCTGTCAGTAGAAAGGAGGGAGGGGCTGGGGCCGGGGGGGGAAGGTGTTTTAAGGGCTTATTTTACTTCTCATTATCCTCCCCTGATTCTTTTAGTGGTAAATTCACTTTGTAACTTAAGTTGAGCCTCTTTCACCCTTGAAGTGTTTCTCCTGGTCCTTATCTCTCTCATGAAGCTTTTGTTAACTCTTTTTTTCCTTTTCCCTCCTCTGCCCAGCTGTGGCAGGGTAGGGTGAGCGAGCGGCTCTCATGGGTGCCTGGTGCTGGGCTGGTGTCAAACCACCACACACTGACACTGAAGAAGCCTCAGTGAAGGTAGGTGCAAGGCTGCAACAGAAAGCAGAAAAGATGGCGCTAAGCTCAGCACTGATTGTAGCACAAGCAAACTTAGTAAAAACAGAGAACATCGTGTAAGTGCCTGGGAAGTCCAGATCCACCATCCAGCTGATGCAGATTTCTGTGGTATATCCCTATGTGTCCTTGCACGCATTGTGGGAAATGAAGTAGGGGCGTTTCCAAACTCCAGTGATCTTTGGAAAAGCACACACCCAGCTCTCTCCATGTCTCTATAAGCCTTGTTTGCCAGGGTTATGCTTCCCTGGGGACAGAATCTAACTACTGAAACCCTGTGGGAACACCCCTGGAATTTCTGTATACATTGAGGATGTGATGGGAACACCTCAGCTTCTTATGGCTACCTTCTTCAAAGGTTTCAGAGTGGTCTGTGGTAGCTACGGCAACAATAATCACCTTAACACAGAAGAAAGCATGCAGTTCAAAGGCACAGCCGCTGGAAATTGAACCCATTATCACAGAGGTACCTGCTGACACTGCAGATGCTCATTGGAAGAGGATAGAAGTCAGTACCGATACTGGTGGATAAACTGTGGGAAAAGGACAATTGCATCTTCATCTCACCCATCCTCACAAAGTTCCTGCCTACTATTGCAATAGTCTGGGGCCTGGTATACCTAGGTGGCTGGCACATACCTGACAAAGAAAACAAAGCCTAAAAACTATGCATTTCCCTACTATCTCACTACTACTGCACAGTGTGTCCCAGTGGTCCAGAACTGTCAGATGAGACCACTGACGTGGCAGATCTGGCAGATCTGATGTGAGCCTTGGCTGACTAAGAGGCTGGAGAGGTGATGCCTTCAGTCCCTACCAGCTCAGAATAATGAAAGCAGTAAATCCCTAGATTTGTTTATTTCCTCCCCTTGTTCCCCTGTGATGCTCCCAGGCTGCCAGGGCTCCTTTGGTCCTTGCACCAGCAGGAGACCATGCAAACTCATGAAGCCAACAAGAGGCGAAATAACCTTATGGGAAACACAAAAAGGTAAAAAGGCCCTTAAGGTGTGGGAAAAAATAACCTTGCTGGGCAGAGCCCACCCTGCACAGGCACCTCAGGCAACAGCAATCACAAGCTTTGCAATCTGCTTGAGGGTTGTTTTGTTCCCACCTGTTTTTTATCTTTCACCTCTCACACTAGTTTTGCTGACATGAATTGTCTCCAGGTGAACACACTGAATGCTCTCTGTCATGATTGGATCTTTCCCTAACCCTTTGGCCCAAACCTACTCAGATTGTGTGGTTCCCCAATTTATCACTGATATAAAAGAAAAACCTACTGTAAACTTTGATGACATTGATCTTTGTCTTCTCCATCCTTCTATCTGCTCTGCACTGAGACCATTTTGTTTATAGCATTCAAAACAAATACCAGTGGATGTAAAGCAGTTGGCAAGCAGACAGAATAGATAATTTTTAATATTTTATTTCACTTAGTTAATGGGTATTTTTCCTTCTGGCCTCATTTGACAAAGATGGCATACAGTACATGTGAGAAACATTAAAATGCAAAATATCCCCCAAACTGCTGCTGGTAAATGGTAGTGTCTATTTCCAAACATGAACATGTCTAATTGCAGACAGGCAATATCACCAACTAATTAGGTACCTTAGGTAATCTCTCTTTGAATTACATATTCAATCAGAAACAATAGATGAGATTGTCCTATAAGTGAGAACATGCATTGTTAGAACAGTGGTGGCCCAAAAAAGTTTTGGGCATTAATTTCTGGGCATTAATTCTTCTCTAAGAAGCACAGCAAATATTGCATTTTACTTGGTGTCACTGCCATACAATTTTTAATTACAGCAATTTTGGTTTCTGTCCTGTTTTCCACCTTATACTTCTTTTGGAGTTGGTCCCTCAGTATTCCAGGAATATGGGTGTTAACATGATAAGGTCAAGTCTTTTCACAATAACATCCCCTTAAAATTACTTTTGGGAATGGACAAGCTGGTTCCCACTTTGCTCTGATTATTTCAGTCCAATGGGATGCCCTCCACAGAATGTATGCTTCTTTGAGTAGATAACAAAAAAGCTAAGCTACAAACTATGACTTAAAGAGAGGTCAAAAAAGAGCTTCTATAAAATACCTAAAATGTTCTCTCCACTATATATTTTATATTACTTTGTAATTTCTCACTTGCTGCTTACACTAATGGAGAGCTACATCCTTGTGAAATTAAGTCACAAATTTTGCTTTAGCATCTTTAGATGTCACTGAAAGGGTTGAAGGTTAATTTGGGTATTTTTCTTAGCTTTTTCTATTGCTTACCTGCCTCCAGTCCCTTTTCTGCCAATGCTTATTAAGCTCACAACTGGATTTTCCACATAATCATATCTACTCTCAGGAAAATAAAGTGGGTTTGAGGCGAGTACTCAATTTTGTTCAGAGGTTTGTGAGGTTTTCTAATTTTTTAAAGAAGACACACAACATCAAAGAGCAAAGAAAGTAAACCTGTAGTCTCTTATTTTTGATTTTTCAAGAAAACAGTGCAGTTCAGATGGTATTTAGGTCCCCCCCCCTCTCATATTGAAGGTATCAGCTTTGGTTTTAATTGCTGATTTCTCTGTGGTACCTGTAACATATCAAATTAAGGCTTTGAAGGAAGGAGTCTAATGTCATCTTTGCAACTCATATACTGAACTGATCAAAAGCTGTTCAGACTTTTCACTTAAACTGATTTAGGCTCATTTAAAAGATGTGTGCAAAACCGTTCGGAATTTAGCTATCAGGGCAGACGACTTCATAGAATGGTCAAAAATATGTTGTAATATCTGTCGGTGGCCCAAATTTTACATGACTGTTTGTATACATTCAGTGGATAAAAAGCAAATCCTATCCTGTGATCATGTCCTCCTTCACTTACTTCTTCCCACTGTTTCTGTTTTTTGGACTGGTGATTCACTAGGTTTTCTTTCTGTGCTTTAGCACATCCTTATCTGAAGAACTGTTGGACATGAGCTCTGCTTTTTTGCCCTGTTGCATCTTCAAAAATAGGTATCTGAATCTTCTGCTAAGAAAAAATACAAATAAAAATAAATACAAATACAAAAAGAATAAAATCAAATCTCCCAGTTTCAGGACGTGCAAAGAAATGCACTAAATATTTTTTCCATGTGACTGTGTTGTGGAAGCTGGGTATTTTGCTTCTTCTACCTGTATGTTAAAATAAAAGAATAAGGAAAAAGAAAATCTGTCTTAGGAAGGGCTGAATGCTGTAGTGCAGAGTAGCGTGACTTTGGAGGTCACAGCAGAAGACCAGAGCAGGTTTGCTGCTGTGTCATTGTCTTGGAAGCTTGGGGTAGGAGTCCTGCCTCTGCCCAGCTGCTGCACAGGGAAGCTGAGTGCCAGAGAATGGGGCTAGATCCCATACAAATGGATAGAACAGGAGTAGGTGACTAAGTTTAGAGGTAAATTTAGTCCAAATTTTAGCTTTGATCCACAAATTTACTCAGTACGCTTCACGTTTCTGCAGCACAAAGCAGTGCTGAATCCAGGACTGTGGAAATAGCAGCAGCAGCCTGTGCACTGAACTACCCTTCCTATAGATACAGAGACAAGCACATTCCTTGCCTCTCTTCCCCTCTCTCCCTCCCTTTCAGCTTACATTAAGTGGGAGAATGCAGTTCCTTTTCGTTTAAGGTTAGGGTAGTTATTGGTGAGGCTTCAAAGATGGAGAACTCCATTAAATTTTTTTTTATTTTCTCTGAAAATTTTTGTTCTGCCTCTAGCTTATTAAAACTCTTAGGCCAGATTTGTAGCAGGGGAAAAGTGATAACTCTGTGGAAATCAATTAAGGTTGTGGGGATTTAAGCAACAGAGAATTTATCCCTCTATCACTTGCATCTTATGCACCAATATGCCTTTTTTCAGATGTGAAAATATGTATGTATTTGCTAAGAATCACAGCTTACAGAAAATGTGAAGTGGTAAAAAGCACTGCCACATAGAAAAATAGAAGAAGAAAAAGCAGAAGAGGAAAGAATGGCCCCAGCAACATTTCTTCAGCGTTGCAGTTTGCCAGCTTAATGATACATAATCTTAGCTTCTTTAGAAACAAATCATGGTAATGGATCCTCAATTCGTGTTTCTTTTTTTTTTCTTCTTTTTTTTTTAATAGAATGCTTAAATATTTATTGCAAATAAGGGCACTTATATCTATATTTATATATGTATCACACACTGTAGTAGCCCTTCACTAACAATAGTTTCCTGCATGATATTTGTTGCTGTATAGTTGCCGCTGCCACCATTCACTAGCTGAGAGGCATCATGAACATCAGACTTTAACATCATTACGTTTTCTGCCTCTTGGATGGGATTTGTGTTCTGTTTCCAGATTCTATTACTGGATGAGTCTCTCTGGCTTGAAAGAAAAAAAAAAGAAAAAAGAAAAAGTATAAGCAATATTTTTATTAAACCTTCCTCTTAGCTTTACACAACTTCTTTTTTTTTCATCTTTTGTAGACTCCATGTTTTTTTAATGATTGCTTCATTGCTTGTAGAAAGTTGAGAGGATAAGAGAAGGAAAGAGAAAGCACTCAGAATAATTCAATTTTCTACTATGTGAAGAGAAAAATCTGTCTCTGGGCTTCAGCTAAAAATAATAAAAAATTATTTTCCTTTTTGTAACTTCTAATACACTTTATTTAAAGAAAAATTCCTTTTTAATCTCTGCTTTTTTTTTTTTTTTTGGAAAATGAAGTCATATACTTTGCAAAATCTCAGAAGCAGGTGATCCACATACTTGAATTTGTAAGGAAACAAAAGAATTTTACAATGAAACAGACACTGAAGCTTTGGGCAGGGAGAAACCTAGTGAGGTTCAACAAGGGCAAGTGCAGGGACTGCGCCTGGGTAGGAATAACCCCATGCACCAGCAGAGGACGGGGGCTGACCTTCTAGAGAGCAGCTCTGCTTTTTGGGGGATGACTAGCTGACCATGAGCTGGCAGTGTGACCTTGTGGCCAGGAGGTTGAGAGAGGTGTGAGAAACTGAAATGTTAAAGGCTAATGACTCAAAGAAATGGCCATTTACAAACCAGTGGGTGCTTTGTTGAGGTCACGTTTGCACCCCAAAATCAAACGGGAAAAGGAGATGTTTTGGATGTGTGGTGATGAAACCTCTGACCTGTAATTATCTCTCTGTGTTAATGTTTGCTCAGGTTGAACACACTTTTCGCTTAGAGTGAATCACAAGCTAAGTACTCACAAGCATTAGTGGTATTTGACTGGGGTGTTGAACTGAGTCTGTGCCTGACTTTGGTATATTTATCCACTATTTATGGTTACAGGGAAAACCCTTCTCAACTCATATAGTTTAAATCAAATCAGGTTGGAAGCAGTTCATTCATTTATTGACAGAATGTGATTAACTGGAGAACAGATAAATCACAATATTAGTCACTTCTAAAATGTTGATAAGCACTTCACATTTCTACAACCTCCTTTTACTAATCCATGAAAATTTTCATACCACAACGACCGATGCACACATTCCAGTACTTCCACCCACCCTGCTCCTGGAAATGCTCACATGGTTCTGATAAAGTGCTCATCAACATTACAGCATTCCATGTTTTGTCTCCTAACAGCTGTATTTTAGAGAAGGCAAATAATGATTATTGATACTTAAAATTACTAACAATTGACTGCTGAAGATAATGAAGCAAGTCTAATGTTCATGCTAATCGTGAGTACAAGTCAGTTGTGTTTTAATGGTAACACTCGAGGACTGCTGCATTTAATTTCCATTAGTTTTAATAGGAGTTATCCACATGAATCCATGCATAACCACAAGTAAAGTATACCTTGTATGTAGGAAATTCAATCCATTCTATTTAGAGCAAAGAAGAATGGTTTCGTCTGAAATGGCTGTCTTGTTATAGGATGGAAATTCTCCTTGGGAGGTTCTTTTCCAGATACAGACTCCCCACTTTTCAAAATATCTACTGTTTGCTGCTATTTGCAAAGAGCACCAGAAGATTTTTAGGTAGTCTGGTTTATGCGAGTCTGGCTTCTCAGACAGGAAACAACCTTTTTGGTACTGAACTGCAACTGACAAGTCTATCTGCTACCTTAAATACAAGAGGAATTCCTGCAGCAGGGTACACTTTTTTGTATTGGGTTGCTACTTGCAGGAAATCAGGGTTCATTTCATGAACTAGAAATAAGCAAAAAAATTTTAAGAGATCATTAAATATTTTGATGGTCTAGGATAGAGTTGTATTCTTTCAAAAAATATCATTTTATCCTTTTATTAATTTTGATTTACCCAAAGAAGTGAAGGTTTATTTAAAATTCTGATTTCCACAGCAGATATTAAAAAAAAAAATCTTACAGGTGGAGGAATACAGAAAAGGTTTTAGGATGGAAAATTACAAGTGTACTGCAGCCTTAAGATACTCCTCTTGTTTGCTGCTCAAGTTGTTTAACAGAATTAATGAAGGCATCAAATGAGAGAAACTGAACTCCAAGTTTATTGTCTGAATTGGTGGGGATTACCCACTGCTTCTTGTTCAATTGAGCATTCTCCCTTTACCTAAGGCTAATAATATTCCTCTAAAAGCTCTAGTGTCATTGAGAAGAGAAAAAAAATCCCCCAGGAGAGCAATTCAGACTGGTTAAATTTGGCTCTGGCTCTGGTTTGCCATTTTGAGAGCATCTCTCTCTTTGCTGACTGCAGGTGGAGTCCATGGAAAGACATTGGCCACCCTAGGCAAAAATCAGTTTGTAGAAATACCCTCCTCTGTGTCTTAGTGGCTCCCTAAAGGCCTGCACACCACCATCCAAGGGAACTGTTCTTTTTAACTATTTTTGCCTAAAGGCTTCAGTTTTTCTATTAAGATTAAGGATTTTCCATGTTTGTTTATGTTGGTTTTGCCATTGAAAATGTTTCAGTGTGTTTTTCCTCGTAAATTCAGTTTGCTGTAAGATGGAGAGTGCTTCTCATTAAAAGTAGAGTTCCTTTACTCTGACAGATATATGAATTTTGTTTATTCTAGTGGTTTGGATGGATATTAGTACATTGTTTCCCTGCAGTCTTAGTGGTTTAGTTCCAGTTTTGCTAGGAAACAATCTTGCATTTGAGCATAGGAAAATGTGATTCAAATCATAGCTAGCACTGTTGTCTACATGACTTTCAGTAGAGGACCCTTGGGAAGTATGTACTAAACAAATGTATTAATATGACAGGACCTGTTTCATTGAGTTTGTGTTCTGAAAGACAAGGTGAAATAGGAAATTCAGCAAGCAGGTAGGACGAAGTAAATTATTTGAAGTGAGCCCCAGATGATATAATAGCTCAAATCCACAAAAATCAATAGCAATGCACGAGGCCTTTGAGAGACCAAATTCTCACTGAAAACTTCATAAATTCTGTTTCTTTATTTGAGAGCTTCTATTCTGAGTACACTTTCAACCATATCACTGAAAGCCTTCCTGTTACACAACAAGGAGTGATCTTCTCATTTTGATGGGCTCTGCCTATTTATCTTTATTATTTGTACTGAGTGAGCTAGCCCTGTTTGACAGAACTGACCATGATCAGAAAAAATTTTAAATTATGATGAAGTCAATTTTTTCTTTCTGGTATTTACATTTAAAACCAAAGAAATATTACAGTTACTTTCCATAAAGATTTTTTTAGCTTTGTATTTTATCCTACATATGAGACATATTTCTGAAGTGAAACACAGGCTTCTTCTTTCCATATTATAGTTTTTATTAATTCCCTTCACTGTGATACTCTTTCTTAACACCATTTTTTTGTGTTCTTATAAGCAGCTTATGTATTTCCACATTCAAAATTGTACTGATGTTTGATCAGATTTTTTGTCAAGGAGCAAGAGATCTCAGGCCTGTAAGTCTTTAGGAAGGATTCATGTCTTTAATATGCTTCAGGTGATTAATATTAATGGTTCTGGTGCAGTGGAGACTCTGTGCAGGTGGCTCACAGTCTGTGCAGGAAGGAGATGGGAGCATGGCTCTGGCTTGTCGTTTCCAGTCACTGTGCCAAACTTCCAGTCAGCCAGAAAGGAGAGAAGGATATCTTCTCTTTAGTTCCTCAGCACTGCCTTTTTATTGCTTGTAATGAAAGCTAAGTAAAGTTATTGCTGTGTACGATCAAAGTCAGTTTCCGTAATATATATTTAGACTCCTGAAAAATATTATCCATTCTTTGTAGATCCTTACTTGTTTTCAAAGATATCGGTTGTTACAGACCCTTATTATGTATTTAGGGTAACTAAATCTAGAGCCTGCATTTGTATACATTGCCTTAATTACTTTCACAAAGGGCAAATGAAGTGGGAGTGCTTGTGTTTGTGTATTGTCCATTTAGTAAGTAGGTCACGCCAGTGGCATGCAATTGTGCTTATCAACTCTGTGACAGTGCAGTGGCTCCCTGCTGCTGTGTTAATACTAAAGCAAAGTCAGGGGAGCTTATTTTCAAAGACAGAGACAGACACTAATCCCACAGTGACACTGTTTCATTACATTGTCAAGATGTCTGTGCCTTCTTTATGTGACATGAGTGGATGGGTGTGGACAACTGGGTGTCCAGCACGGCCCTGCTCAGAGCCTACTGAATGTGAGTCAGGTGTGGCCTGGAAGCTGAAGCTGGTAGCACGTTTCTCAGAGCTTTGGCCTAGGAAATAACCTCTGCTGAGGTTACTCTGTCACATTAACCAATGTCCTGCACCACGCTAGCGCGTCTCTGAGGCTTCCAGGCTGAGTTGGACCCTCTCCAGCCAGCTACAAGCATGAGCAGCTCAGGCACACATCTTGACTTGTCTCTGTAGACACACCTTGAGTAACTGAATGACCACTGGAAGACTGCAGGTGCAAATATTTGACAACTTTTTCCTTCTGTCACTGTCCACAGTATCTTGCTCAGCTCAGACAGCAGGGAAATGTTCCAGTTTGCCTAAAACCAATCAGTTAGAGTTGCTTGCATCCCTGTGGATTCCTTTTTTAAGAATGCAACCACAGGTATGGTTTAGCACTACACTGTAGTAGAAACGAACATAGCAGAAGTCCCTTTGCAGAGAGAAATCTGACTTTGGTGTTCTCGTGGTTTTGAGTGAGTGGAGCTGCGATCTGAACAGCTGGTCCAGATGTGACTTGAATTCTGTCTACAACCTGCCCATTTCTGAAAAAAAAAGGTATTTGAGTACTTCAGAGTTTTTCGCATACCAAAAAGCTATTTTGCTACATTCTGGAATATGAGCTAATTAAGCTTAGTTTTACTTCCATTTAATTTTTATAGAAATAGATAATTTACATATTCTAAAAGATTTTATTTAGTAAAACCCAATTATTGTGGGTGAAAGGAATATGGGGCAATGATTCATTGCATTTACTGCTAGACAAAAATCTCATCATACAGTTTAATATAAAAATCACTGCTTAGTGCCTAGTTAAGACATGAAAAAGCCATTGCGCTCTTTAAAGCACTTCAGAAGCAAAAAGGCAATATAGGCCAGAAAGTCTACAAGACTGGAGAAACTTTTTTTATTGAAGAAGAAACAATTTATATATTTTCGTCACATTGAAACTACTGAGCTTATAAAAATCAAATGTTTTAAATTCTAAATTAGAAAGAGATACAGAGCAGGCTGATTGTTGCCTGCAGGAAATCTTCCAGGCTGTTTTCTGACATTCTAAATATAAAATATACCATATGAGAAATGTTTGATTCATTCTGAAGCCTGTGATGAATGTTTGCCAGGAACCATTGACCATTGCCTCATCTCAAGTGGAATCAAATTGGAAGTTTCCCAGAAAAAGCAAAGACAGACCTCTGGAGTTCAGTATTTAATCTAAGTTCCTTGTACACCTTTCATCTTGCCTGAACAGATAAAGCACAATTTTTTTTCACAGTTTGGTGAGAAATGACTACTGTCAGCTGTACAGTGAGTCTGTAAATGTGGAAATATAATTGTTGGTAAACAAGGACAGTGGATTGGTAGGAAAGTTGCCCACCCTCTTTTTTTTCCATTCCCTTCTTTTCATTCGGTCCACCTTTTTTTTCCATGCAAAAACTGGGAAAAACCCACCCCAAATCTTTGTTTATTTAAAAGGCATTCTGTCTCCTGAATATGGTCTTATGAGATCTTCCTCTTCTCCTGACTCTTTTTGAAATAGGAATTTCATATAGAAGTCGAAGCTCTGCTGGTAAAATGCTGGAACACAACACATGAAAGGACAGATACAAAAGTCCATAAACATACCAAATTTATAGACTATTTAGCCATAAAACACACACACACACACAATCTTAACATATTTTGAACATTACATAATACAAAGATAATTGAACTTGAATCATAAATTGAATGCAACTTTCCTAAGCATGGAAAAATAAAAACCTGTACTGTGAGATTTAATTCACAGTCTGTGAGCAAGTTAAAGAACAATAACAGACAAAGCAACATCGAAATGTGTGACACTTTTGCAGATTTGTGACCTGGCATTCATACAAACATTAAATGTGCAAACTTGTTAGCATTTTCTCATACATTTCTTGTTCTTTTCAGAAACTTCTGGGTTTATTGCTGGCTACTGCTCCTGTTTTATTTGTGTGAAAACTCTCTTCTTTCCTTCCAGAAAAACTAAAACATGGGAATTTCAATTTAAAAGGTCAAGTCAATATTCATTGCCTTTTAACTACAGCTTTCTATTGTAAATTGTTGCTGAGAAATTAATTGGAAAGAGCCAAGAGGGTATTCTTCATGACATTATTCCAGGGCGTAGTTTTCAAGCTGTTTCCTACAGAGACAGAAACACATTACAAGTTCTGTCCACATGTAAGGTAGCATGCACTGGGGCATAATGATAAGCAGATGGCATTATTTGCAGTGGAAGTAATAGCAACCAGAAGCATTTTTGCCTACATTATGTTGCAAATGTTTTTATATTATGTTGTGTTAAAGTGTGGAAGTTTATGTGCTTTCCCTTTCAAGGCATAGGTACTGATAGCAATTGATGAGCGAGCTGGTGGTGATAAGTAAACAGAGAGTAGTTATTTGGAAGTAGGTAGTATTTAAAAACAACACAACCACAGCAGTCACTACCAAAAGATAGAACAAGACAGAACAAATACTAGTGAAATGTTCCAGGAAATGGAGGAAAGATGAAATTGGATGTTGGTTTTGTCATTAAAGATGTTGTTTCAGAAAGTCTTTACATGAATATGCCATCCAGAAAATCTGAAGCTTCTAACTTTTATTACCAATGATACTGCCTAATTTACCACCACCATCTGCCTGGCAATTATTGCTGGAAGTTGTGCATCCAAGGCAGATTGTTTCAGAGAATGACTTTATAGTACATGGATGCACTGTGAGACGGAATGTGTTAGGGAGATTCCCAGACTAGCAGAGACCTAAATCACAAATTTTACATACACATGTGCACACACAAATATATGCAGGTGTGTGAACAGATACAAAATATGTCTCTATGTATGCACCTATACATAATAGGTAGAATTGAGTCTTATGCCATTCCACTGTGATAGAGTATTGCCAGGTTAGTCCAATGTTCCCCTCTTGAGAGTTAAATAAATCTCTGTGATTGAAAAAAATAAAGCAATCTATTCAGGATATTATTAAAATACTTTCCTTTGCAAAGATATTTTTTATGAACTTGGAGTTATATTTCCTCTAGATATATGTCCTCATGGCCTTCTGCACTTGGAGCTAGACTGCAACATTTTTGGTGTGACCGATACATCAAAAGAGATGGTGCAGAAGAGACTTACATCTGTGGCAAATCCCAAAGGGATTCAGCCTCCAAAGGCACAAAGGGCCATATGCAACAGTGACAGTACCTGCTGGAAGACTGCAACGTGTCCTCCCTCCAGCACTAGCCCGAAACAGCTGGTGTGGAAAAAGGATGGGCAATGAACACAAGCCAGGCTGTTCCCTGGTGTGCTGCAGAGCACAGCTAGCTGCTTTCCTTCTTACCCCTGCAGTGAAGAGCGGGATGTTGTGCCACCATGGACTTCAATGGGAGACAACTGCAGACACTGGGAATTCACTGCAGCTGCCAGCTGGGAGGAAGGACAGAGATGAGACACTGCTGTACATCCTGCTGTACTCCACAGAGAATACAATCAGAAGGAGAACCACCATACTCTTGGGAACTGGAGCATTTGGAATCAAAGGAAGTCTGTGCATTTGATTAGAGCTAAAACGAAATTATTTTGGAATCAGGTGTGAGAAATATGCTGCCTCTGTAAATTCCTCTGTTATAAATCTCAGTAATAACAAAACCAAAAAATTGATAATGCATACAGACAATTAATTTATGGTCTCAGGTTTTGGACATTGTTCCAGTGATTCAACCACTCAAATGTGATAACCTGATAAGAAGGATCACCAAAGTATTTCAGTATTCTTATTTATTTGTATCATGGTAGGGGTGAGAGATCTGAGAACAGAGAATAGTCACCCAAGTACTGCAGTGCAGAGTGCCATTCTTGCACTGAACAGTTTTCAGTCTGAGCAGCCAAAAGAGTCAAGACTGAAGAAGGCTTTCATTTTGTGCATGAGAAACAGAGCCTTTGCCACAAATTTGGGGTTTCATGTTGTCTGTGGGGTTTGCAACCTGGAAAGACACAGAAGTATGTGTTCAGTTAAGCAGGAAGCTCTCTAGCACTGAAAGCAATAAGAACTGCACCACAATACATGATTATCCTTGTTTCCATGAGTTGCTCAAGGATGTAAAGGGCCAAATTAGAAATCAAATTAGGATCTATGAGATGATTTAGCAACGAGACCAACAACCACAAAAAACTGATTTCCTCTCTGGGGTTCAGCTAACACCACTGGGACTGTAAAATGCTGTACAAAAATACCAGGCCTCTTCATTAGCTATGATGAGTACTCCTGCCTGGTTAGGCAAGTCAGCATAGACATCAGCAAAGACAGCATTTCACTCTTCTTGCTGACTGTCTCTGCAGTTCAAAGCTAGATTTGTAGCTGAGCTGCTAATGTGACACACATCTGCCACATTGACTTCAGCAGAGACACTCTAAGAGCCAAACGACAATCAGGTAGAAAAGTGATGCTATGAAGAAATACCAGTAAAAGTCCTGAGGAAAGTCTTTAACACCTAAGATTAAGTGAAGTATTGTCTATGTCAACTGAACTGGTGCAATCGGAAAAAATCTGTAACAGAATGAAGAGAATTATATTCTCTTTTGCTCAGAAGGAAAAAAATAAATCAATGTGCGAAAAAGAGTCAATTGTAACATCTAAAATCTGTAACAATTAGTTCTTTAATATATGACCTTTTAAAGTGCCAAAAGCTATTTTAAGACAGAATTTTTTTTTTTTTGGTAGATGGACTGCTTAATTGCACAAAAGCAATCATATAAAGCTAAAAGACTGTATTAAAAAAAAAAAAACAAACATTCCTTTTCAAGTCCAGTGTCAATGTCTTAAAAATTTGAGGTACTCTATTTTCATAAAGCATCCTGTGCATCCTGGCATTGTACACAAGCCTAAACATTGCTGTTATATTGAGCTTGAAATCAATGAGGGAACTGTGCTGTAAACAAAGGAACAGTTTGACCCAGTGAGCACAATTAAGTTTGTTTCAGTCTGGGATGTGAACTGTAGTCTGCGTGAAAATCTTCTCACAGAGCTTCAAATCACAGTACATCTCTTTCTCTCACCTAGCTTACATGGTTCCAAATGGCAAAGTATTAGCTAAAAAACAAGCAAGAATATTTTTAATACATTACGTTTCCATGCGATAATAAAGCTAAATACTATTTTTAACAAAGTGATATCTATCTATTGACCTATTGTATGTGATAATGACTAAAATTTAAATAGAAAATATTAATTTTATTACCTCTTTGCATGTGAACATGTAAGAAATCTACTGCATTGAAAATGGAGGTTTTATCATACAATTCAGAAAATATATCAATAATAACTTTGATTGTAGCTGTACGTACGGGAGGAATACAGTGGGATCAATACACATAGTTCTGAACACCACTCTCATTTTGATTCCTAAAATCTTCTCCTCCTTGACGTGTAAGTGATATACAGAAAATCCTGGGTTACCTATGGGATTTTTTTTTTCAGCAATCCTCGTGACTTTTAGAGGATTAGGTTTGTATCCATATGTTCTTGAAATTTTCCCTGCAGTGGTTTTTTGCAGTCATAAGTGGAAAATGAATTGCAATAGATTTTATAGGAGCATGTGGGTTAAAATTGGCTGAAAGACTATAAACAAAAGATTATGATACTGACTAGGGGAAAAATATCTAGTAGGGTAATGAAGGGTGCAGATTCAGGATTGTTCCTATTTAACATCTTCATTAGCAATCTGGAAGAAAGAATAAACAGCATGTTAATGAAATGCAAAAATGATACTAAATTAGGAAGAGTCACAAATACTAGTGAGGACAGAAACATAATGCAAAGGCCCTAGGGAGAAATGTGGGCAGGAAATAACAAAGCAAGCCACTACTCACAAAAAGCATACTAATACATTAAATCTAGAGCCGTGTGAATCAATGAGGGAAAATCCACAGAAGCAGTAACATTGGAAGAGATTCTGTAAGCAATATATTAGACGTGCAAAGCAATGTGACATGCTGGTAATAAAAGCCAGTATATTCAGTGCCACATATGCAAAGGCATAAAGTCACGGATCAAAGAGGCCATAGCTCCTCTAAATGTCTCTCTGCTAATGGAAAATGGAAAATTCTGTTATGAGAACACAAAGTCTTGATTCTAAAGAAGACCCCCAAGTCAGCATAGCTATTCTCACTTGTAATAGTAGGTGTTTTGGTTAAAAAAATTCTGCAAGAAAGAACAGGGAAGAAGAGACATATAAATGTATGGAAGGTCTCTGATGAGGATGAAGCGGAAGATGGGTTAATGGCAAGAAAAGTAACCGGCTATACTCTGAAAAGTTTTTTTAACTTTTATTCAGATCAACCACATTTTCTTCTGTAGTGAAAGCTAGCAGATGACAAGCTGGCATGTAACTTGTAAAAGGAAAATCATCCACACTTTCTGATTGGTAAAATATTTTTCCCCACCCATCACCTATATATAAACTGAAGGAAAGGAACCTATTGTGAAAAAAATGGGATCAATATGGTTCCTCATGCTATGTTAAACTTATGCCTGGAATCAGCAGAAAATTGCTTGGTTTGGCTTTGTTT
>WEIT01029777.1:22709-34551 GCA_013389985.1 Dryoscopus gambensis | reverse complement strand
AGTAACAGCAAAGCCAGCCTGAAGAAAAAAGGAGGGAATGAGCAAAAGGTTTCTTGTTGCTGTTGTTTCAAATGTGTCTAAATGAAAAATGTAATCGGAAATCTATTTGGAAGTTGTTTGTAACATTGTTTGGAGGAGAAATCATTGATATATGTCAGAAAGTGTGTCTTGAATGGTAAATGTGAGGTTGGAGACAGGTTCTTGTGTGGCTCTGGAGAACTGGCACTGAGCCTGCTATGGAAAGTTGGCTGTCACTGGTGTTTTCTCTGTTCCAGTTTATCAGGACATTTGTTGCTGAATCCACACTATAGAATGTAGTTTAAGAAAACATCAGTTAGGAATAACTCAGTAGTATTTTAAACATAATTTCTAAAGAAAATTGCTATAAAAAGAAGACATAAACCTTAGAGTCCGTTCCCATACTGCTCCAGAAGAGTGGCTCAAGGATACTGCTGCTAAACCAGCAACAGTTTCCTTACTGCTAAAACACAGTGATCTTTCTTTTAGAAGTATTGATTTGAGCTCTTTGCATAGAATGCAAAACTTGGTTTATTCGTTGTTTCACACCAAAATCTTGTCTTCTGCTTACCTGGACCTCCAACT
This sequence comes from Dryoscopus gambensis, assembly GCA_013389985.1. Classification (NCBI taxonomy): domain Eukaryota; kingdom Metazoa; phylum Chordata; class Aves; order Passeriformes; family Malaconotidae; genus Dryoscopus; species Dryoscopus gambensis. Next base: position 33,948 of record WEIT01029777.1, on the reverse strand, counting down.
TCTCTTTGACAACAGGGCCATGTAAGCAGCTCAGCACAGTTTTTGTTCATGGACTACATAAAGGAAATCTCATTTTTTATATGAAACAAATAGAAGAAATGCTCTAGTTATAGCACCAGCAATTTGTTTTTTTCAGTTTATCTTTTTCTGGGCCTTCTATCAGAATCATTATTGTGTCATTCCTGTAGCCCAAATTAAGTAACAGGGAAAAAGAGAGCGAGGAAGCACTGAGAATTATTGTCACATTAAGTGTCCTATCACTATTCTTACAGGCCAAGCAGACTCACCAGCCTGTACAGTCCATAAACATGTGAGCACTGGACGTTTCTTTTCACACAGTTGGAAGTGATTAGAGCGGCAAAAAAGGAGGCATCGTGACCCCTCTACTTCTTCCGTTTATATTAAGTAGCTTAGGACAGAGTGACTCTAAGAAAGCATGAAAAATAAATAAGGATGCTACAGAAACCATTTAAATCACCCTCTTTCTCAGTGCAAAGAACTAATCTTTTTATGTATGTCTGTTTAAATATATAGATTTCTATCTGTACATAGGCATACACATACTTGCCTTTTCAAAGATCGAATAAATTCTTTTTCTACTCTTTTGCAGACAAAAAATTAACTGGTTGAAGTTATTTTGTTCTTACAGAACGAGCATCAGCAAAAAACATTAATAGTGTCATTTTAACACCTTTAGTTCAAGCATGCTTTCCACTCACACTCCAAATGGCAGAGGATATACGTAAAACACATCTCTTCCAGGAATTCAGGAACTTACTGAGTCAATGCAAACATTGCTGCTAAACTGCAATAATATACTCATCCCATTTCCTGGTGCTGCTTCCTGGAGTAAATACAGGGACAAATCAAGAAATCTGAAAATTAGAAGAGTTTATCATTTGTTCTCTGGAAATACAGAAGTTTGTATATCTGCTCAAGAATATGTGGCTGTGGGGAGAGAGCCGGAGGATTTCCTTGGAATACCAGAAAAGATATGATGGAGGGATAGGATAGATCTGGGTAACAGCAATGGAAGGGGCACGCTCTCTTTTGGTGTTGACTACCTGGGTCAGCAGTAGTTTCTCCTCAAGTATAGTGTCTTAATTCAGAAAAGCAAATGAGGAAGTAGAGAGGAGTTGAACTGATATTTTATTGTCCTACTATTCTCAGGTGGTTGAAATACTTCTTCAGCATATGTTTGTGGTGCTTTGAGAATGAAAAACAACAGTGGGAAATGCCAAGTCTTCCACAATGCTGAGATAGCACTTAAAATGTTTTGGCAGTACTCCTTCCCCTCCCTGTGAAGTTTAGTTACTCTATCCAAAAGCACCAAGTAGCCATTAGGATCAACATTATTCAGACACTGATGCCGTGAAAGCTTTAGACTTGAATGTGAAGTTGTAGGTCTCCTGGTGCATAATTATTGTTTACAAACTATTCTTGGATGAAAAGCAGTGTCTTGGGGTGATTTTATGATAATACTGTATTCCCCTGTCATCTGCTTTATGCCCAGAAATGGGTCTTGTAGCTTTAAGCTGGGTCTGGGGGAGGAGTGGGAGCCAGGGGATCTCTGGCGCAGGCTGTGTTCCAGCGCTCACTCCCCCGTGTGCTCAGCTTTGCTGCGGGGAGGGAGCTACATTTTTGCTTTTAGCTAGCTCGGTTTTTTGCTAGCTGAGGCAAGTTTACCCGGGACTGCAATAGCAATTCTCCGGTGACTTCTGTGGTTTCTTCTGGAACTGTTCGGCTTAGCTTTGGCCCGAGAACCAGACATTGGTGGGTGCTGGGCACCGCCGACTGGCGGGAAGGCCATGGGGACACCATGCCCCGGCGCCGGACTTCGGGAGAAGCTGGGCCAGCTGAAAGAAGGAACTCTAAAGCTACCAACTTTCTCCACAGCAAGAGATTTAATATCTAACAGTTACTCATTTCCCCCGAGCCCTGGAGGCACTTTGTTTTTTAAATTAACAGGTTTTTTCACTTTCATCCAAGAAATTTCTTTTGTATCAGTGGGAAGGGAGTGCTGAAACCTGTTTTCTTTAGAGGAAATGTTCATTCCGGAGCGTTTTTCTCCTAAAATTGTCTCTAAACTGAGACAAGCAGGAAGTTACATATATGTAAAAGCAAAACAAATAAAACAATTCTGACAAAAATCAAAGCCAAAAGCACAAAGTGATGTGGGATAACTCAGGTTTTCTGATTTTTTTAAAAAACGTTTTCAACAGTTACATATTCCAGAAATGCACATGTAATACTTCATTCTTCTCCTGTCAGCATTGCTGTAGGATGAATATAAATACTGCAGTCATACTACTTCCTTAGTGTGGATGAGAGAAAAATTCTTGAGTATATCATGTTTATGTGTAAAAGTTTACCACTGTGATTTCATATCTAAATTTGTATCTTGTAGAACAATTACACATTATTAATACAATAATGCATTAATAATATATATGCTTTCCTAAGCAAAAAACTTGCTTCGGTGCCTAGAGTTTATTGAATATTTTACCACTGAAGTCACAATCAAACAAAATTAAGACAAATATTAAACCCATGTGAAAATGGGCATCCAATGCATAGGATGTTATGCTTGTACCTTGCACGTGGCCTGTTTCAGTAAGCACCATGCAAACCCAATAAAACGCAGAGGGACTTCAGTATTTCACGTTATCAGTTTGTAACTCAATAAAGTGGGCTACTAAAATCAGGGTTCCAGGTTTTGCTGAGCCACTGTACCTCAGAGTCACTATGTGAGAGCCACTGTTACAACCTGATCCGTGGGTTATGAAATGTGGAGGCAACAGATTTATATCCTTGTCATAATCGTGCCCTGTGCTGACTGGTACTGAGGTGATTGCATCTGTCAACTTGCAATGATTTAAAAATCTATGTTTAGAGAAGTATTTTATCCTACCTTCTCTCTGTAGCTCCTAATGTCTTCCATTCTGCTGTCTGAATGAAAAAATTATGTTCTGCAGACTGCAAAAATTCATATAAGATGAACCAAATCAAGAAAGTATCTTTGAAGTCTCTCTACATTGACATTTAAGTTCCCTTCTCCAAATAGTGGCTAAATGAGAAACTGCCAATTTAATTTGGACTACATTCTGATTTCCCTACAGCACACCTGTTACGATCCGGTTCGAACACAGAATAGCAGAGGAAACTAAGCCTTTGCAAATAAAGCAGATCAAACCCAGAAAGGTTTAAAATGTACCCAAAAAACATGGTTAAAACCAAATGAGGTTAGATGTTGGTGCCAAAAAAATGGTATATTTTATTTAATAGTAAAAGAGGCAAAGAGAAAGAAAGAGAAAAGAAAGAAATAGAAAAAGAAGTGTGCATGGGAGAGCCTGGGGAGAGAGTGACAGGGGTTAGGTAGAAACATATCACCCTTCTGGGGGTCCCAGTGACATCTCGTTGCTCCCCTCCATCTGGTCTTCAGGGCAGTGAGAATCCCCCACCACCTGCCACCACCATGCTGTAAAGTATAGAATCCAGTGGATTAATATGCATTTTGGGCAGGTGGGAACACAGAGGTGCCTCCCTTGCAGGGGGCTAGTTTGACACTGTCCCTTGCAACACTGTAGATCTGTTACATCATGCTACAGTGCTCTGGTGCAGGGTCTGGGGACCTGTTTGGGGGTGGCCTTTGATGGGCAATATCACTCTCTCTGTCCTTCATGTGGATGCAGCTTCTGCCAGGGTAAAGGGGCCCACAGCCAGACTGGTCTGCACAGCGGAGGGTGGGTGTTCACTGCCTCTCACCACAAGTTTTTTCACCACACACCCCAAACCTCTCTCCCCGCCACCCTTTGGTGTGAGGGTCTGTTTGAGCCTGGCAGCTGATCACCCCGGGGCTGTGGTCTCCACCCCGAAGGCGTTAAGCTTAATCCACTCTGTGAGTGTATTCTTTTCTCCCCAGACCTGAGTTTATCTCCATCAGCGAGCAGTTCAGGGCCTCAGCGAGAAGGCCTGTTCAGGGCATGGTGGTCTTCTCTGCAGCTTTTGTAATACAGTTTTGCTATGATAGGCAAAGGTCCTTCATGAAGATGTTTAAGTCATAAATTATAATATTTCAGTCTCTGACAACACCAAATAACAACTTACTTCAAGAGGAGCTCATCTAATCAGGAAGGCATAAATTCCTAGAAATACTTTAGACAAACAGAAAGTTGGAAAAAATAGAAGCCTGATTTTAAAAAAGACTTTTTTATCATCTCCTAGGATCAGAATCTCTTTCTGTCACTGCCTTTAAATAGATAAATACTGCTTCTTCTTGCATATTGTTGGCTTGATCAAGGAAAAACATCTAGCTTTTTAAAAGTCAGAGTTGGTATATTTGATTTCTCAGAGGATTCAGTTGTGTCTACAGTCTACAGGACTGAATTGAGATCATTATTCTTGCCTTTCAGGCATTCATTTGCAGGCACATCAGGTTTTCTGTGAATTTTTCAAAGTGTGTTTGCCATACATCTGAGGGAGGAATTCTTTTTACAGGGAATGAGTAACAAACTTCCATTTATCTTTTACCATGGTCCAGATCAATGTACTAACTTGTTACCTCACTGTGCAAGAGATACTGGAATTTTTTGAGATTAAGTACAGTGTGGTAACCTGTTTCCAATACAGTTTCATTAGAGAATGTTGTCAGTGTTTGTCTGTGAAATGTTCCAAAGCATTCTCAGAAAGCTTTATGGCTCTTCATTATTAGGATACACAGATAAATTTTCAAAAGAAATGTTTTCAGTAGATGAGGTTACTGTGAAACATTTTTCCATGGACAAACATAATTAAGAAGTGCTATTCAGAGAAAAACTGCTGGAACAATGGGGACTTGTAGTCAGAACAAGGGTTTACACAAAACAGGGACAAATATCCATCTCTCTTGTACCTTTGGTTGAAGTCCTAACCGCTGGGATATTGGTATTCTGTGCCATTTCCCATACTTCTTTAAATATTCATCAAACTTATGAAGGGTGATTTGGAACATTGCCCATGACATTAACAAATCAGGAGGAACAACATCTCAAACCTTGGGCTCTCAGCAGCCAGCCCATTGTTGCTCTCTGATGTTTTCACAAACTTAATTTGCATGGTCTTAATTTGTTTCCGTTCAGAATAAAGAAAAAATGTCAAATGCCTCTAATTTTAACAGAACTTCTATTTTCCAGGCAGGCTTCCCTACCATTTCTGAAGACTTTTCCTATGGCCCAGAGGATTCACATTATCACAGACAAAATCCAAACACAGTCCCATATGTAACAGTCCTCCAAACCAGTATAGAAAGGCAATTTGTTTAAACTCTGGTTAAACCTTTCCCTGGGGCTGCAGGGAGCCAAGCACAGTCAGCTCCAGGCAAGGAATGATTTGCAGGGGAGCACACTGGCCCATTCAAGCCAAGCCAAAACCCTGTATTTCCAAACATCCTTCTAAACCCCAGGCAAGGAGCACAGGTGGCACCTTTAAGGAATTAAGAAAAGTAACAGGGAAAGTCCTGAGAACACCAGTGGGCAGTGGAAGCAGCTATTACAGTGGTAAAGCAGGGAAATTCCAAGGAAATAGTCAGAGTCTTAATAAGACTCATTATTACCAGTCCATGGCCTCACCTCTTCTGGCACTTGCCCTTCACCCTCACACCACAGCTTCTTCTCACGTCTCCCCAGTAGAATGAATTGTTTTATTGTACCTACTTTGTTGCCCCTCAATTCCCTTTGGATTTTTTCCCACTTACAGTGCATGTTTTATCTCCCTCATTGGATAAGTTTAAGGGGAGGAAAATATAGTTGCTGTCATGTTGTTCTTTTCCCTTGTGTTTTTCATTCGCCACTCTATTCATTATCATAACCCCATGACTATTAATAGATAAAAGTAACTAGTTCTTCTGCTGTCACTAACTGAAGTGCAACTGAACTGGTGTCACTTTCTGCAGACAAGTTTTCAAAAAAACAGCAGCGAGAAATTAGCTGAAAGCATTAAAAAAAAAAGGTTTCTCCCTTAATGAATAAAAATTGACACCCCAGTTGGCACAACACCCCCTGGACTGAGCCATCTGACCATTTCAGCCTCCTCTCTCCTAGTCACCAGGATATTCATGTGACCACAGACTCAAAGATCTCTTCAGCGGGTATTTGTGTCCCACAATTTCATATGCAGAGTGGCTCAGACCATCACAAATGATCAAATAATTTTCTAAAGCAAATACTTCACAGCTAATGAAAATTAGGATGCTGCTAAAATGTTTTGTCCACCATAAGGTTATTTGCTTTTTGTGTTCAGCTTCCTAAATAATAGCACTCCTATAACTGACATTGTTTATGATACCTCTGTTAACATTTCTAATAAAACCAAATGCTGAATGTACAGCCGAGCGTCAGAGATGTTTTAAAACTTTAGTGGCATCATTAGTCATGTGAAGAGAGAAAAGAAAGGGAGATACAACAGAGGTCTATTAAATGATGAGTATTATGAGAAAGCTTAACAGCAATATTTACTCTTTGTTGTAACAAAATGACTAGGATCCAAATTCAAACCAAAATGAGAAGCAACTTCACACAAATTGAACTATGGAGATTATTGCTAATATATGGCATAGATCCAGTTTATATGGATTCAAAAAATACATTTATGAATTTATAGAATAAAAATTGGGAAAAGTACAGCTTTTTCTTTACTATCCTTAAAAATTGACAACTCTGTGATAATATATTGACAGACAAGGGACCTGAGAGGTAGCTAAGACAGCAGTTATTAAGATGGAGGACAGCTGCCTGAAAAAAACAAGTAAAAATTGATTCTTTCATGCAGCTTCTGCCAAAACAAGAGCAAAGCAAAGCAATGTGTTGCTTGTATGAAAAAACTAGCTTGAAATTTAAAGCCTAAATCCCCAGAAAATGCACAGTGCTTAAGGATCTGATTCACACTTTTGCAGATAAGCAAGCTTTTGTTTCATGTAATGAAACTAAAAGCTTGAACTCAGAGTTTTTCCTTACATGTCCCTTATTTCTTCAAATAATATGAATTGTTCTAGATACTTCATTTTCTTAACATTGGGATGACATTAATTTAAGATTTCCACAAAATTGAGTAAAGAGATAGGGTAGTCAAAAATTAAAGTTTTCTCTCAGTTATTCCTCATATGCCACAGTAATGTGACACTGTAAATACAAAACATACCACTCTTTTGTTTTGTTTTGTTTTAAAGAGGACTTTTTGACCTCCGTGTGTCATTTAAACACAGCCATCATATGCCAAGAGAGACTTTCCCCTTTAACTGCTGCCTCGAGTCTTGCTAGTACTACCCAACATACAACTGGAGTCACAGTTGCAAGGTCACACCACAGACCTGCACTGAGCTGACTGTCCCTAGGTCTCCCAGGCCACCTTCTGCAAAGCTGATGCTTCCCAATGGTACAAAACTACTGCTCCCAGCAGTATGAAAAAAATTCATATTTTGATTCTCTTTTACAGTACTGAAAAGAGTCCTTTTTAATATTCTTCTGGACTATTTTAAACACCTTCTGTGGAATCATCAGATCTAGTCAAGAAATTCTGGTGTTTCTAAGTCTGACAAGACTTCTAATTAGATTGTTGAACTATTTTCCTATCCAGGAGTAGCCCAAACAAGGACAAATACCACTCAGTAATAACAGTCTACATTAACCTTTACCATTCAAAAGCTAATCCATGAACACTCTGGTTCTTCATTAAAATCAGCTTTAATTTTTTTTTTTTATTATTTATGAACCTCCAGGTTATGCATGAACTTTCCTGAGGTCCTGAGCTGATCACGTAGAGCTTATTAGCTTCCAGACCTCACACAGCCTACAAGATTCAAATTTTAAAGCCTCAAAACTTTTTGCCCCAGACTCCTGACATTTTCACTAACTTCTTTTGGAATGGTGATATGTATGTATATTTCTTTGACCCTCACTTTTGTATATCTTCTCCCTAAAATACACTAAAGTCAATAGAAAGTTGCAAACACCACTACATAAACTGGTTTTTTTATGCAAGCACAGAAAGGGCAAGTTTAGCAAATTGCCTAGGCAAGAAAAGTATTTGTTAGAGAATATGGCTTAGTATGTACTTTAAGTACTCCTTCAAGTCTTCACATGAACAAACCTTTTTTAGACCTTGCATTTTGAAAATGTGTTTTAAATTCAATTGAATGCAACTCTTCCTGTGCACTGCTGGTAACAGACACAACTAATTTAAATCTATTTAAAAAATCAGGAGACAGGACACAGGATGTTGTAAAAAGATCAGGATAACCATTCTGAGTTCGAAATTTTAAATTACAACATAGGGATATATGATATTTTCTCTTTTGAATAGTGAAACAGCAGGTGCATTTGGAGTGTGAGGAGTCCTTCCCGTGGATTCCTTAAGTAACTCCACAGTTCTCTTCTCTTTTAAAAAGAGAGATTATTATTCTCTTAAGAAGGACTCCCAAGAGAACAGGAAGGGGTAAGAGCTGGGACAGCTTGATATTTACTACTGCAAAGACTACCACTGTAACATAGCCCAACATTCAACTAAATATAACACATGAAGCCAAGACATCTCGATGAAGAGAACTTCCATCACCCATCTCTGCCTGTCCAAGAGTGGAAATGGAGTTTATGGCCCAGAATAGTTCATTATCACTGTACATCAGTTCCACGGTTTTCAGGACCAGTGGATGCCATGCCATTTTCTCAGGACAAAAATGAACTGAACTGAATAGAATAGAATATTTCAGTTAGAAAGGACCTACAGCAATCATCTAGTCCAACTTCTTAGATTGTGTGCTATCACTTAGGACCAAGGAGATGTTTTTGGCCTGAAAGGAATAAAATTGCTAGTGACTATTTTTGACCATCTTAAGGTGATTTAGAAAAAAAATCAAACCAGAAAATTTTCAAATTTTCTTGCCTCTCTTCTTCCCTGTGTTCACTTATAAATTTCTGCTGAGTGGAATATATTATCAGCTATTTAACCCTGTCAAGAAGCCATATCAATTAATAGCATAAATGTCTTACTGTATATTTTTTTTATTATAAGTAAGCTTTATGGCAGAATTCCTGTGGACATACTTCTTGCAGATAATGATTTATAGTACATAGTGTCCTGAAGGCATTTTAAGCCTAAGTCTGCTCCCTTTCTCCCCTCTAAGAGGGTGAAAATTTAACATGGAGTCAGAGAGTTATATTTGGTTTTAAAAATTTTGTTTAAAACAGGGTGGAATTTGAAGGATTCTTATCCTGATAAACAAAAAAAGGCAAAAAGCTTTTAAAACTGTCTCATAGGGCACATTTGAAAACTATACAAGTAAACTGCCATTATCTATATTTTAGGAAAACTTGTGCTTCACAGTCTTTTCTGTCTATTTGCTGTGCAAACTGCTTAGGAGCAGAGGAAACCATAAGCTCCAGGAGCCAATCTGCCACTGCTGTCTGTTTATGTAGTCTGATAGAATTTACATGGGCTGGCAGACAAACTTGACCTTTGCATGCTTTGTCTCTAAGGCAATTTGGAAGTAAGTCCAAATTTTATAAAATAATGATAATCACACGATACACCAAGCACAAATAACAGATTTTCCAAGGGCCTTTTCTAAGCAAGTTAAGTCTGTGGACAAACAGATGATAACAGATAATACTTAAAAGGAAAGGAAAACCAACCCATTTATGCATCAAAGTTAAAGTGGGTTACTCTACAAAATAAAACACATTTTTAGTGGGTATAAATTTAGCAGCTCTCTGCAGCATTATGCATGACAGCAGTCTTGTGATATTTCAAGTATAGAACAGGTCCCTGGAGACACCATGTAATTTATAATGGACTAACCATAATAAACCGTAGCAGTCAGAAAAAGAGCTGGTTCTAATGAAATAAGGAATGTTGGTCTACTTGTCTTACAGGAACATCGTGTTGAAGATCTCACTTATCTGGGATCAGACAGGAAAAGTGGGGAGATAGTTTGCTGGTCACCAGAAAGGAAAAAGCCAAAATAGAAAATCTCCTGTTTGTCTAGAATAAGAACTTAAAATAAAGAAAACAAATACAAAGGATCACAATACACTTTTTCAGCAGACTAATAACTAGCAACCCTTTTCTCCAAGTGCACAGCAAATGCCTTTCTGCTGTTTGGGCTGGCAATGCTTTATCGTAATTGGTGCAGTAACAAAATACAGTGATTACCTGCAGGGCCAAGGGCTCTGCCTTCCTCAGCTGTGCTGCAAATTAATTAGGCCCCAGCTGTCTACAAAGGCACTCTTTATTTGTAATGTATCTGTTACTTCATTATTTCACATGGTCCTTGCAGGTAGACTGTGTGTGTCTCTTCGCTCTGTTCATGGCTACCAGGGAGTGGTACCTAACAACCTGCACAGAGTATGGGGAATGATAAGCAGAGTAAAGGTTCTCTTTTCCAAAACACAGGGGCATATTTAGCATGTCCATTCAGTACAGGGATCTGCACACTATTCAAGTAATAAAAATTAAGTTAACCCATTGCTTTTCAAGGCCTGGAAACTTCATTTTTATATTCTAATTTCATACAAGCCTTTGATGACATGAGAAGTTATGAAAGATATTATTAACATGATGAGAGTTTCACTTAACATTCTCCCATTCTGTCACTTGTTCCTTCAAAATAACAGTAACAAAGTGCTCTGGTTACATAATACTTTGCAGTTATCAATTAATGATATAATTAAGGCACAGGTATAACAATACTATTAATGTAATACTTAACTATCTAATTCAACAATAGTTGAGGTAAAGTGTCTAGGAGAGAAGAAGGGGGATGCCACATGGGATGCAAACCTGAGGCAAATCCCAGTCTGATAGCAGGCTTACTGTCTATCAAACAAATATTTTTGGAAATCCCAGAAATTCTTTCCAAATTCACAATATGCAAAAGCTTTGGTAATCTTAATTTAATTCCACATTTCAAAGTGTGAGTGCTTGCACACAACTGTCATCCTCTTTCAGAGCTGGGTCTCAAATACAAATCTAGCAAGAGGCATTCTGCCTCTGCTAAAGAACAGTGCAGGGACATTAAAGTTTGTCTTTTTATATTTTCTAATGTCCATATCATTCTGTTTCATTAGAGTAAATAAGTGTCATGGGTTAGCACAGCTTTTTCTTTTAGTTAAGAAAAAAACCTTCCACCAGCTACGGAAGTGATGTTTTTTGCAAGGGGCTGTTGTAATTTCCTCCAAACTTGATAGAACCGATCAGTTAGTTAATTTGA
>WEIT01029777.1:0-22047 GCA_013389985.1 Dryoscopus gambensis | reverse complement strand
TTTTTTTCTTTTTCTTCTTCTTTCCTGGACTGCTTCACACCAGAACACATCAGGACTTCTTCCACCAATGTGGAGGCCCCGGAGGAGGGCCTACCTCGTCCCCGCTCCGAGGAGGAGGAGAGAGGCTACCTATGGATGGACATTTTTTTCCCCCAGGTTTTCTCTCTATATTGAGAGGGGTTTATTGTTTAGCATTATTTGCTCCCAGGGAAGAAGAAGACTTCTGTTCTCAAAGATGAAGATGATTCCAGAGATAGATGAAGAGAATCTTTGCTCTTGAACAGCTCAACCTTAAAATAATACCCCATTAACTAGAATTGAACCCTCAAAAACAGTTGTGGGGAAAGCTGTACATTGAGGGAAGGGATTCACATGCCAACAGAGAACCATCCCAGGTGGCTGTTTGTGCTGTGACATTGAAGACATGAGAAGACTGTTTCTTGTGTAGAAGCTCCATAACATGAGCATAAGCGGCTCCTCTCCTTAAGTGAACTGATAAAAGACTATTATAGAGGTGGTAAACTGACTGAAATAATCCCAAGTTTGTGTCTTCATGTTGTAAATGGAAGGAGGGAGGAGGATGGGGGGAGGAAAGTGGTCTGAAGGTTTGTTCTAACCCTCATTATTTTTTTTTCCTTTTAGTTCTATTAATAAATTTCTTCATATTCTTTAAAGTGTGGAGCCTGCTTTGCATTTCTCCTAATTCTTATCTCACAGAAGGTAAAAATGTGAACCAACCCACTACAATTTTTGGTGTTTCTGCCTGGTTATGAACTGAACCTGCTACAATAAGTCACTTTAATTCTTGCAGAAATGAGCAAAGCCAACTCTCTTCTCAGCAGTGTACAGATTTTGCATAAAGTGTAGTTTCTCTTTCAGCAATATGCATGAGTTCTTGCAAAATCTAAGCAAAACGTTTTCATTTACAGGGCAACAGATTTGTCTTTTTATCTCAGTTTTTCAGAAAGAAAGTTCTTCCCTCCCCTCCTCCACTGATACAACCACTCAAATATTTCTCAGGGTGTGTACAGTAAATGGAAATGGGTCTTAACACCTTCTGAAATCCTTTGGGCAGAGGAAAGGGAGCAGGATTTGGTATTTGCTTTCAAGTATTATCAAATGTAAAATATACATCTAGGAAAAATGTAAGGATTTGGATACCGTACATCCTTTCCTTTCATCAACACCAGGAGCTATTACTTCATATCACTTTCCTGTAAGCAGTCTGAAATGGGAAAACCCAGGTGGATGAATGGCTGGACTGCTGTTAAAAGACAGGGAAACGTTATGCCAGAGGAGCAGGCAGTATTTACTTTAAGATCTTAGGGCATGAGTGAGGAAACAACCTTTACTATTCATCTGCCTGTCCTTTCTGGTTTTTTGTTTCTTCCTTCTGTCTGGATCTTATCAAAAGATTTTCCCCTGCCTCTTTCTCTCATCCTTAACTAGTTTGAATGTCAAACCTGTTCAGTAATCACATTGCTTTGGGTAGTAATGAAGGCAAATAAATAATGATTAACCTTTCTTAAAGTGATATAGGGACCCTTCCAAAACCAATTAAGGCTTATATTTTTTGCTGGAATTAGCCAGTGTCTTCACGCTAAATCTCCAAACTTGTCTAAGAAAGAAAACATTAAAATTAAGGTTGGGGAAAGAGAAAGAAAAAGTTCTCCTTCCTACAGTCTTAAAACCTTCTAATTTTAAAATATGTTTTGAGTGGGAGAAAAAAGAAGAAAATAAATTAGGTGATGCAGGTTGCACTTTGTGGCTGCTTGGGAGAATGGGAGGGAATTGGCTGGATTTCCCCACCCTCTTTCCCCCCCCCCACCTTTTTCTGCCCAGCAATTTTTTTTCTATCTGTTTGGCACATATTTCTAATTCAGATATCTTTTGAATGATGATGATGACTAACAACAGCAGCAATAAAAAAGCCTCGATTTTTCATAACCTTAAACACAGAAGCAGATCAAAACCAATCCAATTTGTCTGCAAATCTTGCAGATAAATCTTGCTGTCCTGACATGTAGGTTTTGATCTGTTTATTATCCACATTCCTTCTCCTGTCAGTGTCTTCTCACCTAAGAAACAATTTCTTTGCATGACATGGAAGTGGAAATATCACCCTCAGTAGTGGAACTGCACTGACCCTACCATGACCAAATTAGCTTTTGTGCTGTGGTTTTATCACTGCACATCTTGCCCTTTTTGCTACTGTCAAAGAGCATATGACAGGACTTCATCCCCTGTCTCCTGCATGACACTGCAGTCCTGGGCTTGCCTGTGATGTCTCTTCACAGCACTTTCATAAGCATCAGTGCCATGAAATTTCAACAAAGAGTTGAAGATAAAAGACTGACATGATCAGTCAGACTCTTGAGAAAAAAAATCTTTGGGAACATTTAACAAGGAGATCTCAAAAGTCACAGTCTAGCTTCATGTGAGCTTAGAAAGCAGCAGACTTCAGACATATCAATCAAGCCCAAAATGTGAATACGTGCAATCATAAATGCCCACAGTTACACACAGAGTTCTAGTCAAGTCCTGTCTGAAAACAAAACAGAACCAAAACCAAAAGTGTGCAGTTTACATGATTTAAAGTGTTTGTAAGGGAACCTAACCAAGCTTTGTTTCCTTGGCTATGTTCTTTCCAAAAAAGAGAAAATTTTTAAAAAGTGGTCTCAGCTGGAAGCATGCCCTTAGTCATCCGAGTGCTAAAATGAATGCAGTATGTCAGCTCTGAAAATCTGTCAGAAAGAGAGAAAAAAAAATTTGTACCAAGAATAAGATGTATTCAGAAGTTTTGCCCTAACATTTAAACAAGCACTCCCCCTCTCCCCAGAAAACCTGGCTCAGAGTCTCAGCCAAGGGAAGCACATCTTCTTTTATATAAGCAATTTTCAGCACCTGAATAGCCAACCCACATTTCTTGACATAACCATCATTTTTTAATAAATATATCCTTTGACTAGACTCATATGAACACCATAATAAATGAATCGCTCCAGATATCCCTCAAGAATAACAAGCATTATGAATTAATAATGTCATGCTGGTCATTAATTTTGATAACCACAGAATTTATGTTAGTGAACATACTTGCTATATAGTTCCAATGTTACATTTATTTAATATGCAGCAGTTACAGTGTGTTAGATGCCAGTTCCCATTATTTCACTTTCACAGCTGTTCAGTATTTGACAGATGCATAATTTCATTCTTTAAAATACTAATTTTCGTTTTATAAATTAAGAACTGTGATGTCCGATAATTTCTCTTATGTTTTGTTAATTTTAGATTATCAAGATATATTCAACAGTAAAATTTACCCATAAGAAGTTGCTATTAAAGTTTCTAATTTGCAATCTAGTAAATTGAATGAAGGAGAGGCCATGTTACACATCATGAAGTGGTAGAACTCAGAGTTAAGTGAAATAAATTATTCAAATACCCTATAGTACTAGCCTTATTTTTGTGGCAGTTGATTTAACTCTTGTTACGATGTGATAACATAAAATGCATTTATAAACAAAGACAAGTGAAATAGTAGATAGACATTATTGATTTGGAAATGATACTCACCAATTAATAGAAATATTTCTAGTCTCTAAAATCATGAACCAGTCTTAAAGTTGAAATACTTTGCTTCCTAGCTTTTAATAATCTTGAAAATAAGGGGCAACAGTATATCACAGAGTTGTAAAAAAGCAACTGTGCTGACATTTCAGTCTTTTTTCAGAACTTTGCTCTCCTTTTCAGAAGCTTCAGAGAAAGATGTGATATTTTAAACAGCGAGGGAAGCAAGTAATATTTGAGCTTTCCTTAACAGTCTGGAATATTTTACTTCTCATGTTCTATGTCTCCTGACAGTCAGCATCCTGCACCCAGCAGCTCCTCACCTCAGTACCAGCTGTAAGACTCAGGTCTTCCCATCTTCAACCTCTGCTCTTTCTCTGCAGAACTGGTGCCCTTTATCCACAGAAAAGAGAGACAGAACAGATCAGTCATTAAAGCAGCGCTGTTGTGGGGCTGGTACAGAGAATAGCCAGGTGGACAACTTCAAAAGGAATTACCAACTGCTGTCTGCATTTCCAGACAAAAAGGAGAATTTGGCAGTTTTTTAGCCTCTGGCAGCCTTTTGTCTGCTGCCCATTTGTTCCCTTTTCTGGTAGTCCGTCTGCTCCCCCTGGCTGGATCAGCCAAAGAATCAACTGCGGGAATGTGCAGCTAAAGCCACCAATAAACACCCTGTAATATCCCCCATGTAGGGATACTTGGGGTTTGGAAACACAACTATGGATTTCTTTTTATTGGAGCTAGGGCAGCAGAGAACAAGAAAAACCAATAGACACGAACTGTTCACTCAGCATAGCCAGCAAACAAGTGTAAGTCTGAAGTATATTTAAGGCTCTAGATTCCACTAAGACAGAAGGAAACAGCAAAACCAGACCAGTATTAGTGGACGTTTACAGCTTGGGAGTACAATGAGAGACCCAGCTTCTGATCCCTGCTACAGCCCTGTCCAGAGCAGTCAGAGCCTCTCATGACCATGCCTGACTGCTCTCTTCTCTGCTCTGCTCACCTTGAATTGTTCTTCAACTGAACCACTCCAACAGGAAGATCTCCTAAATCCACCATCCTGAAAGGGACAATAATTTGGTCATCAAGAATCTCTCCTGTTAGATGATAAGCAGGAAGAGGAAGGAATGAAACTTGGGACTTCCATATCTGAAGTCCCCATATTCAGATTTAAGACCATTTAAATTGTTTTCTGTTAAAGGAAATACCATCCCCCTGCAAACAGACCCTTCCATATTTCTGTAAGGAGGACACCAGCAACTCACCATCAGTAACAGATTGGCAAGAGCTGACTCTGAGGAGGTGTTACTGAACTTCCGAGATTTTTCAGCTGTTCCCCCTCCTCTCAGCATTTCCTTACTGACCAGCAGCAGGCTTCTCACTGTACATTGCTTGCACTCCCTAGACACTCAAGTCCCCCAAGGGCTGCGCAGGCAAATTAACACCATGTTATGGTTCCCCCTTCCCATCCTACACCTATATTTCAGGTGCCTCAGCACCCAAATTCTGAGTCCCTTTCTGACCCAAAGTCAGAGATACTCACTTCAGATGAGAACTGAAAACTGCAGCTTTGAGAAAAGAACCTGCCCAACACAACACAACTACATATACATATTTTAGGTTTTCTTTATTTATATTTTTTAATTCAAGAATTACACACTAGCCAACATTATTATATATTTACATGCTGAAACTGGCTGCAATAATTTTAAATTCAAGAAAATATCTCTTATGTGCTACTCATTTACAATCATCATTTTACTACCTCATATATCCCAGAGGTTAGCAGTCCTTTTGAGAAAGACATGAAGATCTGATGCAATGATATCCACTAGTATTTTGCATTTTCTAGCCATTGGAAAATGTGCATTATGTGCATATAAGAAAGGCTACAAGGTCATTAGTAAGGCTGATGATTACTACATTGTGAAATAAATAATACTAAGTAAAAAAAGATAACTCAGAACTGTGCAAAGACAGTACTAACAGAACCATTTAAACACCCATGCCAATAAAAACATGATAGAAGTCAAATCATAGGCAGTTTATCAGAATTAATTATGTTTCAAATGTTCTTTTTGTCTTCAACTGAAAGTAACAGGACGGACCATGAACCATACAGCCTGGTGAGTATCTGCCAAATGACAGGAGCAGTGAAAACATACAAAATGCTATCAAATTGGAATAGATGACCTCATGTCTGAAAAACATTAAGAAAATACAACCCTTAGTATGAAAGTAGAGGTGAGATTTTTCATCATTTAAGTTTCATTTTTTTTGTCAAAGTACTTACAAAGAAAATAATTTTATATTTATGAAATGCTAGTGTTGCATATTCTTGTAGAGATGATATATTTCAATTTTATATAACGGATATTTAAATTATTACTATTTTTACAAAGTAGAATAGGGCAGTCCTTTTGATCAACAACATTCCATTTGCTTCTTAAAAATTTAGACAAAGTTCCTAGTGCATTTTACTAAGCTTTACCTTTGGTGTTAAGCAGTGACTTTTTAGATTTCCCTTTTAAACAATTTCTGGAGTGAAGATTCTTTGGCTTTGGGGGTCTATGCTATCTGATGACAGTCAAACATCCTGGGTTTTTTTTAAAGAAAAATATAAATCTACTATTTGATACCATAAGAGATACAGATTTCGGAATCAGACAGATGCAATATGCAGGCTTCTGCAATGAAATTGCCAACAGCTGAATTCTCACTTACCCTGGACACCTTCACCTCTCCACTGACTGGAGGAACATAAAGGTGCCTTATTGTAAGTGAAAACCAGGCCCTGTTTGTTTTGGCTGAGTACTGAGTGTGTGGCCTGAACATTTTGGCCATACAAAAGAATCAACTGTGCCAGCAGGAACATTGCCACATTGGGCTATTTTACACTACAGCACTTCCTGTACTACTTTATATCTGGAGTCCAAATCTGTTTATGCAAAAGGGTGTTTAAATTACTCTGCTAGAGCACTGCAATTATTGTACTTAGTAAAAAAAAGTCACTGAACAAATACTGTACCTATCGACTGCTCATTTACAGCTTATTTAATTATTTACATAATTTTAGGACACATTAACCTAAACCATAAGTAGAATTAGCTTTTTGCCTTACCATAAAGTACAAATTAGAAGTTAAAAATGTTTAAGAAATCTGATAATATTTACACACGTTCAGCTTAAGTTATGGTTGCTCACGTTGTATGTTCTATGTACACATACCAAAATGTTATGATCACTACTGATATAGTATTGTACCCTGGCCATCCCACCCTAGATTATTTTCTAGAAGTAGTTACTATTTTTGCCTTTTTTAAAAATCTTGGTTCCCTAAGGAATTTGTTGGTTTTGAAAACTTACTAGTGGACAATGCTGTTATAAAAAGAGAGAGAAGAAATAGGCAAGCAATGTGAAGACTAGTCTAATTCCAGATGCAAGGAGGTACAGTACTATCATCATGTCAAATGGTGCAATGCTCCATACGAATCATAAGCATTGATCTGCTGATATAGAAATGCCCAGTTACCCTGTATAGTAAGTTGTTTGGTTTTTTCCTAAATACATTAATTTTTTTTTTCTCAAAAATATATTCATACACTGGTTGATGGTAGAAACAAAACTACTATTAGCTTATTCCTTTAACACGCCAACACGTGAATGTGTGTGCATATATATATACTCAGCACGTCTATATATACACACATATGTCCATACAGACATTTGGGGGTATGTCCATATGCACATAGAGTTGGAAAAAGTTTCACATCCGTTCACTTATGTTTAGCACTGTTTTATAGGATTGGAACACAGTCTAATAATTATAGTGAAAATTAATTGATGTTTAATTTTAATGCATGTTTTTCCGAAATAAATAGGATATTTTCCCCAGGTTTAAGACCACCACTCATTTTGTCTATGCATTGTGCTTTTGTACCTTACAGATTTTATGTCCTTTTTATTAGAATGTAAGAACTCTCTGAAGAACTCTGCCACGTGCTGTTAGGACCCTGTTTTGCTCCCCTGGGAATGAGAAAAGAAATGGTCACAATGTCATTGCTTGAGTCTTTCTTCCCAGTCACTGAACTGTGTTAGGAGAGAAACATAACATTCCTTATGCAAACACAGAAATATGTTGCATGAATTTTCAGTTCTGAAAATGTGTATCATACTTACTAGCAGTCATGTACAGTATATATTTACAGATTGATCTCAAAGATTTCATTAAAACTGTGCCATGTTATAGTCGTAATTCGCCCATGAATTTAACAAAGATGAAAAACACCTTAATTGCTGGCTACTATTTCTAATAGAACAATAAAATGTGCACCTATAATTATATTACAAGTTTTATCTATATTATTAACTTTGCTATTTTGTTTATTGAAACCAACAACAATTAACACGATTAAAAAGATCTAGAATATTCATTTTCGGTCAATTCTAAAGTAAAAGCAAATTTATTCTAGTTTACCTGGAGGGTAGCACACATGGCAAACCCCGTATCTCAAGTACATTGGCATCATTTCTCACTTTCACTCAAGTATCTCAGGAGTAAGTGCTCACCTTGGGCTCGAGTTACACTTTTCCCGTGACACTGCCTCCCCAGCCTTTCTCACCCCCATCTTTTTATATCACAGTGTTAAGCCTTAGTACAAAATGATAGAATCTTTCTCTTTCACTAATTTTATACATTAATAGCCAGAAGGACATAGTAAAAGCAAAAGTGCTTCTTCCCCACAGATAATTTACCTTTCCTAGTGACACCTGAGCAGAAACCAAACATTTTCTTTCACTCTCTGAACAGCAACATCAGAGAGTATTATGGCTTGTACTTCAGCTTCAGAAAAGTGAATGTGCAGTTCCAGGATTTGATCTCTGTGGTTTTTGTAATAGCTGAAGCAGTTATCAATGCAGAGAGCCAACATATTCCCTGTAAGGTTTTATATTTGATGTGTATCAACCATAGACAGGCTGTGAGCTCCCTGCAGTCACACTCTGCTTCCATGAAACAGAAAAAGGAGCTGGCAGCAATTTCTGAAATGAAAGAAAATCTTGTACAGAAGAATACTATAAGACTGCTTTCATTTAGGATAATTAATACCATTTTTAAAGAACAGACTTTGAAGAGAAATACTGAATTTTGATGTGGCTCCATTTCTTAAAATTGGGAAAAAAATTCCAATGTCACTCATACCTATCAGCTGAAATCCCAAGTGCATCTACAAAGGTTATTCCGTTATGCATGAGATGCAGTCACAAATTAAGCATGTGAACAAAGAGCAAAATTTTGACTTGGACAGCTAATCACATGAGGAAAACTTGTCTCTACATATTGCAGTGTCTGAGCCTGGAGGCAGTGTATGAATGTACACAACTTCCTGGCAGGTAGGATATATTGCAAATCCTATCTCAGGCTCTGAAACTATCCTCTCCCATTTGAACCAGAAATAAGCATATGAAGTGCTCAAAAAAAAAGTCAGAATATTTGCCTATTAGTTTCCAGAACTAATCCCCTCCTATTACTGTCATTCACTGTCAACTGAGGCGGGGGGAGGGGGAAACAAAAATAAAACCACAGAAACTTGTAAGAAAATTACTCTTTTAAAGTAAGAACAAAAAAACTAAAAAAATATTTTATGAAAAATATTCTAAAGAAAAATTTTAGTACCCTGAAAAAACCCTTATACTCTCTAGTTTCTTTCAAAAGTTTATACACAGATAAGAGGTAGTATGGATGCAACAGATGTGGCTTTCGCTTCTTGAAACATTGTGTCAAACAATATTGGGGATCTGGTCTAGTAAAAGCCATCAAGAATTTTTACTTTTTATACCATCCTTGTGACTGCTCTTTTCATTACAAAAAAGTTCCACAGTGGAATAAGTGACAAAATTTTTTCTAATTTTTTTTTCTATACTATTTTGCCTGTAAAAAGAAAGCTCAACGGAAGGAAAAATCTCAAACTTTTAATTCAAGAAGTTCCCCGAAGGAAAACTGAATTTTTCTAGTCTTTCAGTGGAAATCACCTTAAAAGCAGGAAACATTCACAAGTCTACTTCAACTCGTAAAGTGATTGAGACCAATTTCTTTCCTTTAGAATGGTGCATTAAGGAAAACAAAAAGTGAAATAGTATTGCCTAATCCAGACTGAGAAAACACCCTGTCAGTACTTCTTGTACAGAAATAAGTATGCTCAGATCTCAACTGCTGAAAGAGGTACAGAACCTTTTACCAACAGCAGGAAGCATAATGCTGGAATGATGTGGACTTGGAAGAAATCATACAACTCCACATGACTATTTCAGACTAAGGTATGTACAACTGACAACATTCATCTGCACAGTGTGTGTATATATAAATATATATCTATATACATATACATACACATACGCACACTTTTATGTATATGTAGCCTCCTGTCTCCTTGCCCCTGCACTTTCTAATTGCTCTCGCTCTCCCTGCCCTAGAGAAAGGCAGGGCACCACTGGTTTCCTTCAGCCATCTACAGAATTACTATTTGGGCAACCAGTTTTGGCACTTTGGACAGATGATTCCCTTTCCCCAACTCGACCTAGCAGCATCTACCCACTCAGTGCTGATGCATTTTTATACTGACCCTACATTCCTCTATTGATCCCAAACACAGTCACTGTGACTGTAAGCACATGTTCTCTCTTTAAAATACAAACAAAACTAGTGCTTCTTGCTTCAGCTTCTGTGCAAACACCCAACACCAGTATTATCAGTCAAAGGTTTAGTTCTTTCAATAAATAAAAGGAAATTCCTGAATATGGTTGGGAAACCTCTGACCATCATCATATTGGAAAGATGATAGGCACTACTTGTTTTCAAGTTTACACATTCGAAAAGTAAAGTGTGTGTGTTTCATAAGCATGATAACTCAGTACACTTTTAAGTGTAGATGCACGCCTTGGATATGCAGTTTCCCTAGGAATGGCATGTACTGCTGTTGAAATTAAAACTTGTTTCTCAAATGCTGCTCTATAATTTGTACCACTAAACTCAAATGGCCATTAAAAAAAAAAAAAAAAAAGAGTGAGGGACAATGAGACAAGTGATTTTCAAAACCCAATTTGCCTTTACACTCAAAGTGCTCTTCTATTTTGATAAGGGGATATGTACATACTGCAACTTAACATATATATGGTTTAGCAGATACAACCAAAACATTATAAAAACAGACCATAGAGTGGGCCAGCAACTAAGGTGTTTTAAAATAACTTTTTTGTCCTGAATAGAATTTTTCTAAGTCCCACTTTTGGCTGTACAACCGATTTGAAGATACAGTTCTTGCTTCCTGTGTGGCTTTGTTCCTTAGTTCACATAGTAAAGCCAATAGACAATATTGAAGAAGGAAAAAACAACAGGGAAGAATATGCGAGACCATCGATCTATGGCATTTACATCAGTCAAGTCAGGGATGGTGATTTTCAGTTGGGATGCACGTCTCCGTAGCCTGCTTTTCTTCTGTGCCACGTGTCGCTCCAGGGCGTTGCGGCCGAAGCTGTGTCTGGGCAAACCGGCTTTCCGGTACTGGATGCTCGAAGTGTCATAGGCCAGCATCGTGCTCCTAGGGTCCCCAAGCCCCATCACAGCTTCGGACGCAGCCATCTCATTTTTAATTTCAAGTGTGCTCAACAAAATATTTTCATGTGGATCCATCTGTAAAAAAATAAGAAAGCAGATTTAACAGGAGGGAAAGGAAGCCCAGTCAGTTGCAAACTGAAGCCATGCTGATAGGGGCCGTATCTAACATTACCAATTTATTGGATGTCAGCCTAAAAAACTTCAAGCATAGCTGTGCTTATATTTATTATCATTTATTTGTGAGCTCAAGGAGAAATACGGCCAGTATAGTATAATGCAATAAATACTATTTCCCTAGACCCGATGTTCAGCAAGCACAAGCAATACCTGGGAACAGAGGACACACTCAGCTCCTGAAAGTGGGATTCAGACACCGGGTAGGATATCTGGGGCAAATATTGAACTTTACGGGGGTTTTGGAAGGAAATCAAATGGAAAAGAATCTGCTTTGTTTTGTTTTTTCTTCTTTCAAATGAAAGCTTTTGCTCTGACGTAAACTTCCACTATTCTGCAAGGTCTCTCTGCCTCTGTGAATGAGGGACAGAGCACTGCTCAAGAGAATGCACAGTTTAGGTTCCCATATTCCAAACAGGAATGATGGTTACTTGGGGAAAGGCAATGGCATAGTCTAACTATAGCTATGTGGAAACTCCATGCCCCAGCGCTAATGAATTTCATAGATACGGTGCATGCTGTGGAGACCTCACTGCTGGCATAGCAGAGATCTGCGAGTTCAAGCAAGGAAAAAGATATGCAGAATGTAATCACATCAAATGTACATCAAACAGTTGTTTCAATGGGTAGATTTAGCTAATATGCATTCTTTAAAGGCAATTCAGTGAAAAACATACTAAAGCAATATTGTAAAGAATCCCCTTAGACAATCAAGAGGGTTTCAAAGATAAGGAACTAAATTCTACTCTTGGGCAATCTGGAGTAGATTTGGAGTGTGATAGGAGATTTTAAAAGAATCCATTTATAGAAAATAAACAAAAGTCATTTAGGAAGTTCTAATTCTTCTCAGCCTTCCCTCTAAGTATGTATTTTGAATTGTGTGATAACAGATTATAATTAAGTAAAAGTACTTTAAAAACAAGAATAGCTAATGAGAAGCTAATTAATTACACTGAATTGGTGATGGTAGCACAGATATAGTTTGGGCCAAATAAGAGAACGAATTGTCCCAGAGGTCCTTTAAGAATAAGTCAGCCACATTATTAATTTATCATGTACAGAATATATTCTGTGACTATTATTCAAAGTGCAAAAATTGTGACTTTTATGGATTTCTAAACAATAACAGGTATTAGCGTATTCTATAATATTTAGAAACTAGCTGGCAGCAGCAGGTACCTCCCTGCACTGCCAAGTGCAGACTGTATTTGCCATTATTAAAACTCCTATGTAATATTTACCATGGCAAGGTGAGAGAACTGGGTTTAAACCAGTTGCTCTTTAGTAGCACCCCCTGCACAGTGTTATGAACTGAGACGTTAGATGCTCACAAAGTACTTTGGACCTACTGAAACACTGTCATTTGAGTGATTACATCTGTTCACGTGATGCACAAAAACTGGCATAGCTGAGATGCCAGATTTCCCTCTCTCTCACTTTTTTCCCCTGATCTGTGTGAGTTTGCACCCCTCTAGTTTCATTATATTTTAGTTTTAAATCAAATGTCATGACTTGGTGTGGAACAGCCAAAATCTTTAATTTTTGTTTGCTTTTCATCACAGCCACATGAAATTTTTGGAAGTCCTAGTGTGTTAGGGAGATCAATCTTTACTTGAAAAGCATTGGAAAAATGGGAAAGTTGAGCTGGAATGCAAGAAAAATTCCTTTAAGAACTCTGTAGCATGATACTGAGCACAGTGAGGGAACACTGCTTCTGTCCAGGAAGGCCATCAAATCAGTTCTCATGTGCATCGGACAAAACTAAGGTAAAAGTAGTATTCTGCTATTGTAATACCAACAAAAGCATATATATGCAAAAGCTTTCACATAGATCTATGAAACTTCTCAGGATGGATTTCAAACATTTTTTTTTCTAATGAGTGCATTTATTTAGAAAATTCTTTTGTGATTTTTGGAGTAAAATGAAAGGGGACTCATTTTTGTTATTAGATCTCAGACCAATCACTAGACTCTCAGGGTCCTAAAAATAAAACAATTAATTACAGGCACTTAGCATTCATTGATCTCAAAATGTCTAAAACCGCAAGTGGTAAGTTTCCTACATGAGGGGTGCAAAGTCATTTGGAAACTACATTTTCTATATTTTCATATGACCTCAAGAAAAGAAGTTTTAGTTCCAGTGACATCACGGAAAGTTTGATATAACATCCACTAATGTAATGGGTTTACCCCTTAGCCCAGAGCCTGGGTTATTTTCACCTCAGTGTTGTGCATTATAGGATACTACTTTTGCAAAGATTTTAGGGCCAACAAATTTTTTCACATCTTAAATCTTCTTAGGATGAATCTACTTTAACCATTTTATCCTTTTGATCTGCAATGATATTAGAAATTTGAGTGCTCTTTACATATTTGCATACATTCTGTGCAACACACATGCAAGAAAGGCTATTTTAGTCTGCTAGGGTTAGACACAGACATGTTTCAGCAACATGGTATCACTCCAGTTAACTTTTTTTTCTTAATGCAGCAACATGCTGCAGATATCTGATAATCTTGGAAGCAGTTAGTAAGATTAGTGATGCTGGGCAGAAAAAACATTAAGCAATGTTCTAAACTATCTTCTAGGGCAAAATGTCGTCTTCTGTACATATCACACTCATATCAGAGTTGAAGCACAGCATTTTTCAATATTTCAAGACTTTTTCAGAAAAAAATAATGCAAAATACAGTAAATATTAGTGATGGGCGAACCTTCAAGTGTTACAATACCCAGGTAAACACCACAAAGTTCAGGTGTTTCTTGAGCACTAATTTGACCCTCCTGAATGTGGAACAATGAATTGACCATAAGAATAACTGCAGTTTTTCATGGTATTTTGAATTTACAACCCAAGGGAACCCCCGAAGTTCCAGTACAGAAGTACAAATGAATGTGAGGAAGAAAGGGAGGAAGGGAGGAAGAAATTAATCTAATTCTTCAACCTTTGACAAAAGGTTCCCTGTCAGATTAGAGAGAGCTGGGAATGTTTTTTCCACCAAGTAGATTCGCCCAACTCTAACTAAAACATGCTTTTGGAACGAAGTGACGCCTGAGATAGAATGACAGTGAACTACGTTTATTGTAAACAGCACCACCCATTCAAAAGGATCCCAAAGCGCTTTACAAGCATTAGAAAGAAGAACCATTTCACTTCCCAGTGAAGCACAATCACCTCTGAGGTGAAATGTGGTGACTGACAGTGCAAAACAACACACTTTATTTTAGTTGAGGAAATGGAGAATGTTGTAGCCAATTGAAACTATGGGGTGGGTGAGTGGTGGTGGGAAATGTTGGGTAAGCAGAACAGTTACATAAGTTGATATTTGGCCAGGTGCTTGGAGTTGAGATGACCACACTATAAAAAAGTGCCATGGGATCTTTAATGACCATAACTGGTCAAGACCTGATTTTTAAGTCTCTGAGGATAGAAATATTAGAAAACAATGAAAGATACCTTTGTTGAATACATTTCTGGACAATGATATGTGCCAATTATTCTTCTGTCCTGTAAGTTAATAAAATCAAGACCAGTTTCCTTAGAGATAAGGCAGCTATTATCTTTCATGTAAAATTAAAGCACTGTAGGGTAATAGTAGGACAAATAATTAAAATATATAGGGACCTCTAAGCCAACACTTAGCATAGGTACATTCTGGCTTCAGAGGTGCTATTACTGCCTTGCTCTGCTCCTCAAGATAACATAATGTTGTGATGCAAATGTATTTTTTCCAACTGGTCATTTGACCAAGGAAGATATGATGATATGACAACAATTATTAAAATTATTCTGGGGGGAAAGTAGGTGTAAAAGTGGTTTCAAAAGGAGGTGGAAGAAGGTTAAAAAGATTTCTTGGTGCTGAAGGATTGTTCAACCATAGAACTAGACCCTTTATGGTGAACAGGAGAGTTCAAACTTAATGGAGAAATTCCCAGGGATGAGAAAGGAAGGGGGGATGAAGATGAAGAAAAAGCAGCAGCAAGTACTATGGAAATAAAAGGTGAAAGCAGAAGTGGAGGAGAAATGACCAGAGCTCAGCAACCATGCAAGACACTGGGGTTTTTATAAATCAATCTTAAACATGAATGACAAAATATATGATGCAAATGATATTCATTTATAGGTTCAGGTCAAATGGAAGAAAAGCTGGCTCTGGAGCCTTGAAAGAGGCCATGACTTTTTTGATGGTTTCAAACAAAGGGAATACAGAGGAAAGCATAGAACTGTTACTATTATATATTCTTCCTGATACCTAGAAACTCCAAAATGATGGCTTTCTTGAGGAATTCCTCTTACATTAATACATTAGCAATTGTAAAATACAAGGCTATTACAACTCCCACACACATTCATTAGGAATCCTTCAACGATGACCAGACCTCTGAAATTATTAACTTTCAGTAAATCAGCTCCTTGGTGATTATGCTCTGCTCTTGTGCCAAACACAGTTTTATAATATGAGAGAAATTTATATTGATGAATTGAAAAGATACAACATTGACACTTCTCCTTTCTCATACACTGTTCATTTTCACCTGTAACCTTCAACTACAGGCAGGAACTGATGGCTCATTTTATGGTAGAATGGCTCAGAAAATATGCATTAAATAGTAGGGATCGAATTTCTGATAGAAAAACCCTCTGAAACAAAACAGTTGTAAATTGAAAAGAAATATCTTTTTGTTAAGTAGAACTGCCATTAGAAAAAAGCAAAAATCTGGGGAGCTAAACCGTGAAGTCTAAAGTGGAAGTACTCAGTCTATTACAAAGATTAAAACCTGAAATTTAGGATTAATATGTCCTGTGAACTGACATTATTAAGAAATGAAGACAGAAATAAAGATTCCTTTCTTAATGAAGATTTACATGACAGGCCTACATATATAATTTAATTTATTATAGATAAAGACCTTACTATCCATAGCATGGTTTCCCACCTCTTAAAAGCTGAGGTTTGCTTGGAAAACCAGTAACATCCCATTCCTGACTAGTCACAGTAGCTCTAGCAAGATCAGGTGAAAGTACGACATGCACTTTACATGTAACAGGGATTCTCCACCTCATCAGCAGGGTTTGGCTCACTGAGTGGGCACCACTGGGCTCTGGGGATTGCCCTGACTACAGCGGCAGCACGTGCGGTTAGATAGCTCTGTGTAAGCTGCTGCTGGGTTCACTCTGGAAGAAAAAACAATTAATGATTTTCAAAATGATCTGCCTAAAGCTATACCGGTATTTTTGACATGATAAGCCAGTCTGCTGAGATAAAGTTATAGAAATTTAAAAGACACAAATGCCTAATATTTCAAAATATCCACATGCGAAACAACATCTTTAGCAATGCAACAAGCACTGCATTTCCATTGTCTGTACAAAACTCAATTTACTGCCACTGTTGCAGTTACTGTTTATGAAACCAGGCTAGCATGCATTCTTATATGCCTAAGATTTGGGTCAGGCTGTAAAGAATGCAGTTAGAGGAGAGTAAAATTGGGTAGACTTATAATTTCAGGTTGCTTTGTTTGGTTTCAGGTCAGAAAATTCAGAGAAACTCTGCAAATTACAGAAGGATTTTCTTCAGGTTCTTGAGCTTTTTAAAGACTAAAAATCTAAGCTCACCCTGCTCCCCGCCCCAAACCTGTCAGGGTTAAAAAATAAAAAAAAGGGTGCGGGGAAAAAATACAAGTTCTTAACATGGGGCTTTAACATTGCTGTAATACTTGTAAATCAATTTCTAGACATCCAGTTTTGCCTTCTGATATATGTGACTTCTTGATTATTATCTTTAGTAACACATCAATAACTTAGTTGCAAGTATTGTAGGATTCTGGAGAAATGGTTGAAAATGTAACTTCTTGTTGGTAGCCATTACTTAAACATGGGATTCTGTATACAAGGCACTGAAGAATGAGTGTCCAGATAAAATGTGAGAGGCTAAAGCATCTTTGGTTTGATGGCATTTGAATAAAATCCATGAAGCATGAACTTTTTCAAATTGCAGCACAGAATCCAATAAGCTTGAAGTTTATATCAACATCTTCAAATACAATTTTCAGCGAGAATTTTTTTACTACTGACACATTTAGGAGGAAGCAAAGGCAGGTGATCTGGAACAGAAGACTTCTGGGGTAGCAATTAACAACAGCTTAAATCCTACTGTTTCACAAAATCCAAGGTGTTAGTTCAGATTCTTACTAATACTGCTCTGATGAAGTTATTTGTTATTTCTTTGTTAAAATATCATCCCATTTACAAGTATACAATTAATTTTCTTGAAGATAATATAAATGAAGAATACAACAGCGAGAACCTGCATCTTAAAAGCTGCTCTCTGTGATAAATAAAATAAAATATTTATCAAGGCTTCATGATAATCGTAAGTCTTCCAACTGTGGTGTTGTACAAAATATAATTTAGGAGATATATCTAGCACCAAAAATCTACTACAGAAACAGAGAAAAATCGGTTATATAAGAAAGTGTCCTGAAAGATAAAAAATGCATCAAACACACGATTATCACCACAACTGGCAACATTTCTAGGGCATAACTTGGATATAGTTATGGTTTTAAAATATGAACTAGACAGTTAAAAAAAGGTTGTTAAGTTGCTCCTCTAGAACAGCTTCTGTAAAATATACTAAATATGTTATTTTTCTTGTTTGAAGCCAAATATAATATGGAAAGAACTACACAGCACATCCTTGTCATAAGAGTGGGGGGACTGAATGGCAGTCTACCAGTTTCATCCATCTGACCATGATATACTCACTTGTCAACAGATTTAGGCTTGTGATTTTGGGGAAGGTATAATCCTTGGGCCCAGCCCAAAGACAAACATGTGCAGAGACAGCATGAGGTCCAAGGATAAAACTCTGGAGAGAAACTGCAACTAATTCAACAACAACAAAACTAAAAGAAAATTCCTGAGATTTTTCTATGGAAAAATCACTGAGAAGATTTTGTTACAAAAAAAAGGAAAGATTAATTTATAGCATTTTATAACAAATTTCCAAATTAAAAAATATCCAGAAAAGTATTTCATATGATCATGTTCACTGCTGATTTAGAAGCCTGAAACAGCTATAGATACTGCAATGTTCAGAGGAATAGTCCTCACAATATTAAAATGAAAAGTCTTCTGTTTTAAAATTATGGAGAAAAAAAAAGAAGCTGACTAAATTAAAATGTTCCTGCATTATTTACTTGTACACTGATAGCCTGCTTTTTTGGGGAAAGTCTAATATTTTGAAACTCATTTAAAAATGAGTGACAAGAATGACTAAACTTTCTCACCAAGACATGGTTAGTCATTCCAAATTTGTTTCTAAGTAAATTTCTGTGTATGCAAAATATATATCAATATTATGTATCATTACAAAACTTACATTATAATTTAATTGTTTCTTTGTATGCATTAATTCTAGGGAAAATAAAAACTAGATTATAGTTTTCTTCATGACGTGGGGGCTTTTTGTGTCTGTACATTTCAAACTTGAGTTCAGTTAGTTAAACATACTATAGTTTGAATACTTACAAAAATACATGGATACAAAGTGGTCCAAAAAAACCCCACTACATGAAAAGAATCATATTGATTTAGGCTCTGTGACCTTTATTGTTGCATCCTTCAGGCCACCCACAAGTGTTAATTTTCTGACAACCACATTATCAGAATGTGGAGCTTGTTTTGAGAACATGAGCAAGGACAGGTATGTACAGCTTTTTGCACACAGCTGTAAGGTACACTAAGCTAGGGAGAAGTCTTGACAATTGTTTACATGGGGAAGAAAACTAAATGCAAGTCTCTAACACTTCTAAAAAGAGGATTAGAGACATAAGAATTTCTAGTACAACCTCTTATCACTACAGAAGTATTCTTAAAACTAGTTTCTAAGGAGTAAAAAAAGCTTTATTCATATATAGACATATATTTCTCTATATGTACACATACTTGAGTTTAGACATAATCCTACTGACCTCCTAATGTTTTTCTAAGTTACACGAAATTAGCTCCTGGTGTCTATCTTTCTCCATATGCAGAACTCTGGGAAAGCAGTGGAACCCAAAAGAATTTGGAACTAAGTGAATTTACCAAGAAACATAGGTCTTCATAGGCCAGCTTAAATGGTTCACTAAATTCCACATATATGTAAGCAATATAAACCCTAACATCCTTTAAAAAACAAAAGAGAAAAAGTATTCAATTTCCACATGTCTAAATGGATGCCTCTAAAGGCATCTAAATGGATGGAGTCTTTAGAATGTGTTCTCATATAAATAAAGAGGTTGGCAAACAGTCACTTTAACAACATTATAATACTATTTTTATCACTTAGTGACATCCAAGTATACATAATCCAGTGATCTCAAAATTCATGAGCACAGCTAGGTTACCTTTTCTGGCATATACTACTTGCAGTTACAACCTATGTTTTGGGTAGAAATTTGCCAGCTCCTGGCCACTGAATTAAACCTTGAAAAACTCTTTAGAGCTGATGTGTTTCAGAAAATCAATTCACCAAAGTCCCTAGCCAGACACACCTTTTGGACTGCAGCTACATAAATTTCTTCTACTTCACTGTACATAATTTGTCTTTTTTTGTGTCTTATTTCTTAACAACTTGATATAATGAAATAAACTACACCAAGGGATTCTTTTATGAACCAAAAATTTTGTTCTGCTCAGGGTCACAGGCTGTAGATGCAGTACAAAAGCAAGGGGGATAATGTGCTTAAAACAAGTGTACAGGCACCAGTCTTACATTAATTAAATATGGCATTCAGAGGAGCGCAGCTGGAGAAAAAAAGCCTCATGCAGTTGACTCGACCTTTATTCAGACGTCATGTGGAATACCAGCACAGATCATGGAACCAAATCACCTTCTGACTGCTTCTGTAAACTGCTGTATGCTAAAACTGGAACTTCCTCAAATTTCACTCCTACCCAAACTTTGCTTTGATAAAACACAAAGAGGCTGGCCAAGCACCCTGTGCATTGCTGACTGTTTCATATTAAAGTTGTTCCTTGAGAATGCATGAAGGTAAATTCAGGAGAAAGGGTAAGCTTTTATTATCCATGCCTACTTTATTACATGTCCTTCAATAAACTGCTGTGTAAGGAATACCTTCTGACCCTGGATCGACAATCAGTCCTCATGCAGCTTTACCTGTACTGCAAACAAAAGGAAAACTGTCCTTGGAGAGAAAGAAAGAGGATGAATTCTTTCACTGACATCTGGACAGTGGCAGCATTAGCTCCAGCAATATAGAGCAGTAAGGATTTGAGATTTGAGACTGAAATTTTAAGAGCTTCCTGTTGCCTTAGTGTTTTAATATCCTGTTCAGTTTACTAACCGAGTCTGTGCATATAACCAGTTTAAAAATCCTCTTTTTACCAAAAGCTTTTACATCTTGTAAACATGTTATATATGCTTACTCATGTTTTATACTAAAAGTACCTCTGGTCCATAGGGTATAAAGTGTTATTCTATGTAGTAGGTACTGACTGGTTTTAGGTACCTTTGCAATAGTTTCTTCTCCCTGAAGATGCATTATAGGATTCCTTCAGATAAAAATGAAAAATTGCTATGAGCTGAAAAGGCCAGCAGCAAGCCAGTAGTAAATCAGTGGGGAAATAAAGGCATTAGCCAAGCCCAATTGTTTTGGAGCATTGCATTGGAGGGAGGTCTATTAGCTCAGGCCTACAGCCCTGCTAATGCATCTTCACACCACAGCCTGAAAATTGAGGAGAGTGACCTTGTCTGTTTGCAGTGCACTGAAAGCCATCACGAGCTGGCCTGCAAAAAGCCACAGGTACAGATCAGTGCACTCGCTTTGGCTCAGGTTAACACACTCCTTCATCTAATTCAGCCCTCCTTTTCTAGAGACGTGTATGGATATGACAGAGAAAAAAAAAATGCACAGGCTCTTCTAGTTATTCTCTAGTAAAGTGGTAAAAAGAAGTTTGGAAGCTGTCATGGGAAATGTCAGGTAGCACACCAGCACGTGAGCTGACTGTGCCATTTCCAAGTGTGCTGCTGTAACAGATGGCATTTCTGGCACAATGGAATAGAAAATTCTCAGTCTCCCTGCTCCAAGAGCACCCAGACATTAGACAGTGAATCTGAAAATGGGCATCTGGGGAAGGAGGATGCTGTGGAAGCCCCATTTCCCTGCTAGATTACACAATGGCCAGTCCAGCCTCAGCCTACCAGCTGCGAAGCTGAAATAATTAGGTAATCGCTTGTGAAACACGTAATTAATTGCATGCTCTTATTTGTCTCAAAGCTCTGACAATGCAATGGAGTTCCCTTAGAGTAAAAGATCTGAGGAAAACTAGTAAACTTTCCCAGCTAAACTTGATCAGACTCCTTTCCTTGGTCAAAAAGCTGTAGGAAAAAAACCAGCAGCTGAGACAGCTTGAAGGGGAAGAAAGTTACCAAGTGCATCTGAGGGCAGGTTAAGTTTCAATTTGTTGTTGCCTTGCCATCTCACCTCCTTTAGCAACGCTGTGCTAATCTAAATATAACAAGAGTGGGCCAGGAGGGCAATAAATTGCAAAGATACCTGTATTTGTTTAAACCTTCTTAGCTCCCTAAGCCCTTCATTAATTTTTCACGAACACTGCTATTGTATTCAAAGCTATTAATATGTGTTTAAACTCATTATCATATTGACATTCCAT
>WEIT01029776.1:12426-39839 GCA_013389985.1 Dryoscopus gambensis | reverse complement strand
CTTATATTGCATTTTTGCTGCAAGCAGTCAATTGTTTTGGTACAGCTTTTCCTAAATGTGGTTCCATTTCGGTAAGATGCTCAGCTTCCCTATGTTCCTATCAGTTGCTGATACACAGCTTAAGATGGGATCATGCTGCTGTGAAAAATCATTTTCTCCTCTGAGAAGCAAACACGTCAGCAAATCTGGAGGATTTGTAGGCAAATGAGACCCATTTGAAGACCTTCTGCCATATTTTCCAGTGAGACGATCAAAAAGGCTGGGATTGAATCCCACCTCAGAAATATCTGACAACTGTAGAGACTCAGACTTGTTCAGGCTTAGAAGCAAACATGGATCTCACTGAGCTCTGAAGGACATCCCCAGTTCAAACACTGCTAAAAACTGGCAGGAGTCTTCCTTCACTGGTAGATAGCAAACAGCACACAATGTTCCATGTTCAAACGTAATAGAGCCAGCATATTTGGAGATCCTCACACAAGTCTCATTTGTCCATGCCATGATGGACAAATGGAGAAAAGAAAAACAGGAGATTATCCGAGTTAGAGAACAGTCCTCTAAACCACATTTTCTCAGTGCACAGAAAATTCTTACTTGTCTTGTCCCAAAGAAAGCTGACAACAGTGATCAGTGAGGATAAATTTGGCTAATTGCTACAATTCTCACATTGTGCAGAGAAGAGAATCAAAGCAAAATGCAGGAAACTAATTCACCTTGAAACTCAGAGGTGAGGATGAAGTACTTCTAGGATTTTCAGAAAAAGAAGCAAAACTAAATTATTCATTTCTTTTGTTTTCAAAGAAGATTAATTAAATTTAATGACTGTCTCAAGAAATAAAAATTCAACTACAGATTTTGTTAATCATAGTAAATATTAGTAAAATAACATTCAAGTATGTATTCTTTTATGTACTATATCATACTAAGAAGAAAGTAATGCAGACTCTGAATTTTAGAAAAAACTACTGTAAAGACAGTCGAAGCCTTGAGTTTGCTGCTAAGAAGCTGAAAGCAAGAGCATAAAAAGCAAAAAAAGAAATCAGGAAGGTATTTTAGATAGTTCTCAGAGATTATTCAAAGAAGTCTAGGGAGCTACATGTTTTTGACATTAATGAAAACTTGCAGCACTATGAATTAAA
Organism: Dryoscopus gambensis; assembly: GCA_013389985.1. NCBI lineage: Eukaryota > Metazoa > Chordata > Aves > Passeriformes > Malaconotidae > Dryoscopus > Dryoscopus gambensis. The sequence goes on along the minus strand of WEIT01029776.1, from coordinate 38,700 downwards.
TGTACAAATAACTAAAATTGATAGATATTAAAAATACTGCCATTTAAGCGCCCTTGGTAAAAGGTTCTGATGTGCTTTCAAAGCTTGGCTGCTCTTATAAAGGCACAGGCTGGGGGAGGAAGGAAAGATAGAGAGAGGACTGTTTGGAGAACCAGAGAGATGTTATGCAACATGCTACTTAAGCAAACACTAGCACCATGCAGCTTAGCTCCAGTGTTAAAGTAGTCATCCCACCATTCCCACCAGTAACAAAGGAAAAAACAGGAAGGGCTCAATTTACCTGGTACAAATAAAGGCCTCTGACTTATCTTGGAGTTCCCATTGAAAACTGGTTTCTCATTAATGACTGAATAAAATACCACTGATACAACTTAAGTTTATGTGTTTCAGATTGTGGGATCTGCATGAATTGAGAATGCCATTGAATGCAGTCTGAAAACAGAAACCAGGTATGACACCTCAGCTACTCCCAATTAAAAAAACAAACAATCATCCAAGTATCCTGTTCCTCTCTAGTCCATCAATGGAAGATGACCTTCCTGCCTGTGAGGCATCTTTCTCTCTTGGAGCTGTTTAACTCAGGAACTTAAACAGGTACTTAAGGTATATATAATTAAGGTGCAAAGTTAGGCAGACAGAATACTTTATAGCCAAACTTTATCTGAGCTCTCTCTCTTTTTCTTTAGCTGTGAGAAAGTGCATGTTATGCATTAAAAAAGAGATCCTCTGGAATTCCAATGCCCATTTAGTTTGAAAAGGTCATAAAGATAAAGGTCAAACTGCAAACTCTATATTAAACCATGCCTCTACGCCTCTACATAAGCCTTCAGGGGTTTTGTTGACATTACTGTGAACTATGCACGGAGGTACAGAACCAAAAAACACCAGATGGAGCAGGATCAGGTCTGGTTTTACAGCAGCACAGAAACCATCTCTTGCATCAAAAGCCCCATACAGGTTTCTACATATGACAATTAACTTCCACAAATACCCTGTGTCTTTCATTGGGCTCTTCAGCACTAGACCTCAATGTTGACAATATTGAGGAATAATGAGAAAAAGTGGGGTTTGACACAGGCTGAAGGCAGCAATAGTGATCTAAATATACAGTGTTCTGTCTGTAAAACTTTCAGGATGGGTTTTGTCTTGGCTCCTTGCATGCTGAATGTCTGGAACAACAGGGTCTTCTGCATGCCCAGGATTGCTGGCTGTTCCTGTTGCAGAAATGGGTGCTGTTGGGAGTGCTATTGTTTGTAACAGCAGCAATATTTCATGAAAACATTCATATGGTAACAACTGAACTGGATGGTCAGGGTCACTGATTTCTCATTAAATCTAGGAAAGCTCTGTCTCAGTGACCCTCTGCAGCGATGCAGCATCTTGCAATTTCAGAAGCTACAGACTAAAGGGAAAACCATTAGAATTGTTTAAATAGGGAAAATCTTCTAAACTATTTGAACTAGTTTAGGCATAAAGGCCACATTAAATGACGAAGGCTAAAATTTCCTAATGTTCTCCCTATCATCTCTGTTTGGTAGGCAAAAAATCAAACATCAAATATCATTATAAGGTGTTGCTTGATTGAAAGTGACTCTAATAATGAAAAAGGAACACAGCAGAAGAGCAGGGGCTTCCCTCAGGGCAGCATTTTAATGAGGGTTGGTCAAGTTGCCATGGAAAGAACCAAAAAGAAGTCCAGCAAAAGGTTCAAATAGGAAAAAACCTGTCAATATCATCAAAAAAGACAGATTTGTCCTGGGAGGAAAGGATCAGTGAGGAAGGGAATGGAAATGTAAACATTAGCCAATAAACTGCATGTAGCATACTGAAGCAACCGATGAAATAGCAGGAAAACTGTAGGAAACATATGCTGTCCCCCCCCAGGGACTAGCAGGAACCTTGGAACGTGATAGTAGCTTTGGGTTTAATTTTAATATGATTGGCACATCAGAAACCATGCTACAAATTCAAAGAGGAAATGTTGCTGCTTCTGTCTTTCATCTGCACAAATTGGCAATAAACGGTGGATGAAAACAACTCTGACAGACCCTTTCTCCTGTGGTCCCTGTCCTTCCTGTTGGCTAAACCCATTTGCAAATAACTGTGCTGAAATGAGAGCCAGGCTCAATCCCTGTAAATAAAGACTGCTGATGCACACTTTCTGCTAAGTCCACAGCAAAGGCTTTGTGTTTCTCTAGTCTTTCATATAGCATTTGCTTTATAACCCTTCATTTAAATAACTCCACTTTGTGCAGATGCACTCTCTTACATCCAAAGGTATGCAAACATTATGTATAAGCCTCTGCAAATATTAAGAAGCACAATAATTTTGCAGGGGAAATTCTCACTTTTGAGATGTTAAATGAGTTATTGCAAATGACACTAACTGAATCAGCAGCAGAAGTGGGTAAGAAACGCTTAGGAACATTGACTCCCATTTCTCTACTGCAACCAAGCAAGACCCTTTTCTCCCTGTTGTTTTGGCAGCTAATGGCATTTCCCTGTGATTTTAAGACTTCTATGGCTTCTCCTCCTTTTTACTAAGGATACTTCTCCCTCCCTATTTTTATAAGCAATTTTATGTAATGCAATTTTGTAGTTGAAATTTCACATCAAAACACATTTCTCTGTTTCAGCTTGCATTCAAGACAAACTTTTGGTGGCTCCATTTGTAACCCATATGTTAAGGCATCCCGTTCTGTTTCACAGTTAAATGGATGGCACTGGACTGTGAAAACTTTGAATTAATTATTTGTGATAAACTGTGGAAAATCCGCGAAAAAATTATAATAATTGGACACAAATATGGTAAAAGCTGTCATAGAAAGAAATGCAGCACATCCATGTGTCGCATCGCATCCTGTCACAGGCACTTATGAAAGATGTAATATAAATTGTCTCAAAAAACTTGCAAAAATAAAAGGCAGCCTGGATAGTTGTATTTTAGCAAATGTGTTTGCACTAAGGGTACCTTCTGTTGAACAGTTCTGCCCACAAGCTGTCTGTAGAATATAGAACATCTCTCGAGCATGCTTGCCACCTTGAAGCAGGGCAGTCGGAAGCAGAAAAAAAGAACAGAATGCAGAAAAAAAGGTGAAGAAAGAGAGAAATGAGGGACAGCAAATCTAAGTACCATAAATACGTTTAGAAATGAGATTAGCAAAGTATGACAATAGAATTTAAATGACAGACAACATTAAGATTGCAGTAAATAACATAGTATGAAAAAAAAACAATTCAGCCATACAGCGCTCTTCTTTAAGCTTAGCTAAGGAGTCATAACAAAAGCAGGAATATTATTACTATTATTATTGTTATCACTATATTAAAATAGCATTTTCATTTCATCATTAGGAAACTGGATTTAATTGGTGGGGGCAGGGGGGAGACAGTTCACGTTAGTTTTCTTGCTCTCAAAACCACATGTCCATATGCTTTGCTTTTGAGGCGTCCTCCTCACACCACTGGCTCCCAACTTACCCACAATATCGAACCAGAGAGGGATGTTAGAGGGCTGCACAGAGACCACCCCGACAATCTCGGTCACTTTGTCGCTCTCCATGATGGTGAAGTTGTAAAAGGGTTCGTCAAAAGTCAGGGGCATGGGCGAGGGCGCAGGCTTTTTTATCCACTCAATATGGAGACGTGCAGTTGAAGATTTTTGGGGCCGGCCATTGTCCACTGCTTTTATCTGACAGGCACAAAGAAAAGAGGGCTCAGGCTGAGCATCCCACCTCGGCTGTTCAGATCTAATTCTAACACAGTGCGATGACTGCTTGGAAAATGGCCTTTGTAATCCTATATGTAAAATCCCAGAAAAAAAGAGGAAGATAAGCACTTATGTCTCAGTTCTCACTTTTTTTTTTTGCATGATGCTTTGACTTTTCACTGAAAAAGCTGATTTTAAGCTGAAATGTTTTGTTTGAGAAATGCTGGTGTATGGCCTCCTGCAGACGCAATTCAAACACTCTCCACACAGATCCTCCTCTCCAGAACCAGCTTCCCTCTCTGATTTCACCTTGCACCCAGCTTCCTCTTGCAGCAAAGCTGGAAGCTTTGTAAGGGCCCTGTGTGAGACCATGTATTTGCAAAACATGCTTACCCAGGGCATGTTTGACTGCTTTCAGGTGGCATGTGTGTTGCAGATAAGTATTCCTTACATTGCCTTCCTCAGGAACTTTAACTGAATCAAGTAACTTTCAGGTAATTTCCCTCATTCTCCATAATAAATAAAATTTAAAATTTTGCCATATTTTCTTTTCTTTCTCCTCTCTGTCATGTTCATTAAGAGCTGCTTCGCTTAGTGCTAATTCTTTTTATTATAAAGTTCTCTAGAAAGATGGATAGACTTGATATTTGTGTGGCATGCTTTATGGATTTAGCATAGCAAAGATAAGATGAGCAGCAAAAAACAGTGGGCTTAAGAAAAGGCTGAATGTAGGTTACAAAATGGGTGCTTTGGTGGATAACATTAATGTTAACCAAAGGGCTTTTTTTAAAAAAAAGGTAATATTTCTGGCTATATATGACCACTGGTGTAAATATGCTGTTATAATACCTTTTAAAAATGGAAAATATATTTTTTTCTGAAATATCATGCCCTATTTCTTCCTCTAGAAATGTGTTAAGTGGGTTTGACGCTAACACTTGTCACCCTGCTCCATTCCAGGCAGGCAGGCCCTTTGTGAAAAGATGCTGAGGGTGTGATGATCAGTTTCTAGGTAGAAAATCTTCAGTGGTTGCATTATAAGAAGGCTCAGATATCAGAAACGACTTAGAGGTCTCCAAAGGGAAAAGTACTCACTCACTCGAAGGCTGCTCTACTCTGATTCCTACGTATTTATTCATTTTCCATTATTATGAAGGTAATCCACTTCTGTAAGAGACATCACTTTCAGATGTCAGACCATGGGCCTCTGACATTTTTATTTCAACTCCTTAACTACAACTTGTTGGTTCATTTCTGTAGATGAAGAGCGCACATTCCAGTCTTATATGGCTTTGTATCAACTCAACCATATCTTATTCTCCCTTTCTTTGACTTACATTATATGGTTAGAGTTCTGAAAGAAGAATTTTGACTGAGATTTCTTTTAACTGAAATTGCTCCCACAACACAGAGTACACAATGCTCTTCCACACTTAGGTGCAGTCACCTAACTGGGTGCTGTACGGGCAAACGTGCCCACACAAAAAGTAAGTACCCATTCGTAACTGTATCTGCCCAGGCCAACATGATACAACTCTGGGAGCAGACAAGCGCTTGATCTTCATTTCTGCATATTCAAGGAATGGCTTATGCTAACAATTTTCAAGTTGACTTCACACAGAGAATACTTCATGATCTGCAATAGCACGAATGATCTCTCAGATTTAATTTTTTGGAAGTAGTTGTATATGAATACTAGATTTCTTAATTTAGGTCTTGCATATAGGGCATACAGTAAACACAGTCATATATCCCTCTTTATACAGGAGGGCCTATTTCTTAAAAAAACAAGTCAGTCAAATCATGGCTTTGTATGCCAGTGAAAGAGTGCTTACTGTTAGGATGTCGTAACTGCCTGCTGTGAACTGCTTTCTGGAAGAAACCATCCCTGTTTTGGGATCAATGAAAAACTTCCCATCATCGTTCCCATCCACAATGCTGTATGAGATTTCTGCATTCGGGCCTTCGTCTTTGTCAAAAGCAAAAGCTCTGTAGATTGGCTCCCCTCTTTTCTTACGGTCCCTCTCTGGCAGCTTGATTTGATAGACCTTCTCTGGAAACTGTGGTTTGTTATCATTCTCATCCAGAACCTGGATCACCACCCAAACGGAGGACTGCTTGGGAGGTGTGCCCCCATCTGAGACGGTTACCTGAAAAACAGCAGTACAAGTTATTCTCAACAGCTACAGTGGGACTCCATAAATTGGAGAAAAACATAAAACGTAAGCGAACACAAAACATAAGCGAACACCTTGCCCTTCCCAAAGCTAACCTGCAGTTTATGAAATCTTGTACGTACGTGACACATGATTACTATAAAAAAGCTTAGTGTGGATAAATCAATTTGTTCACAATGGCAAATCCAGGAATCCAGATTTTTTACTTCTAAGATGAACATGAAATATGGAACCTGCAGACTAGGAGGCTATTTCTCAAAACATAAAATCCTTTTATCTCAGATTCTGCAAATTTATCTCAGACGAGAGAACTGGAATTAACCCATTAATCAGGATCCCTGCATTTTTTGCATACATATTTTAAAGTTTCTTCTGTCATGGAAAGAATTTGAAAGATGCATTTCTTCTTAAACCCTAAAAGAACCTCTGTCACTTTTTCCCCCATTAATTATTTGGAATTTCTTAAACAACAAAAGGATTTCTGTCAGTTCTTTTCATTCATTACCCAAGATGTGACAGCTCATTAATTCCAATCCCGCTTTATAAGATTGTAAGGAGCACAGAGAGGCAGGTAACAAAAAATTTCTGCTGCATTGTGTAGAGAGTGCACTGTGCTGCCAGAAACATGTAAGAAATAAAATCTTTGAGATGGAAGTTAATTAGTAATTTAGCTGCAACTTAAACAGAATTACTAATAATTTTCAATCTGAAACACTATGAAAATGAAATGATTCAAGATCAACAAGCCCTCAAGAGATTTAATAATATGCTTTCAAAATGAAATCAATATGTTTCAAACTTCTCCCTCAATATTTCGATCGCATTTTTAATGAGAAAGAAATAAGGCAGAAAGTTATTTCTCTTTGCATGGAAGAAGTTCAAATTTCGTTTTCAGCTACATATGGTAACATGCCAAATCCCACAGTAGCAATTTCTGATGACAGTGAGCCAAGATACTACATACCCTTCCCTGCTCATACTGATCACTGCATATCGATTGGTTTGCTGGTAACTTCTTGATGTTTTATTTTTCCTTAAAAGTTTCTGCACTCCCTTGCAAATCCTATAGTTCTCATGTCCAATCCTTAGGCAAAGCAGTATTTTCTGGGAATAATATCCCTTGGGGAATGTCCCATCCTTGTGTAAAGAAGTCTAAATTTAGCATAACCCCAGTTTAACACTGGGATTAGCACAAAAACCTTATGAGAAAGGTAAAAGACATTATCCCTTTCCTGTATTTAACAATATGTTTAAAAACTGATGCAGTAGAAGGAAGCAGACTGACAGCCTCAGGGACTGAAACAACTCATTTACAGAAAAGTGAGTGGTACGGCAACATATAGTGGCAATGTAAATTCCCCAAAACAGCCCAGAACCCATTTGGAGAGTAGAGCCTGTCCTCCCAACAACATGTAGCAGTCTCAGGCTTCTTCCAAGACTGGAGTAGAGTCTCCTACGTGCTGAGTAGGTTTGGCAATCAGCAGTTGTTGGGATCGCCACTCCTGTGATGGGAACAACTGTTTGCAGAGTGCTGGACGGGGATCAGATCCATCCTGCAAAGCCACCAATGTGACATCTGCGAGTCACAAGCACAACGGTGTGGGAAGAGGACCCACATCATTACCAGTGTGCTCAGCCATCCAGTTCCCACTACCAACACTTTCCAAAACAGCATTTTTAATGCTGAAAGGCTGTACACACATCTGTGAATCTGCCTTTCCACTCGGTGAGAGCCACACCACCAGGGACCTCAGCCTCTTCACTTCACTGATGAACCTCTCTATTTCTGTTCTACTCTGTTGCAACTGGCCAAGCACTTGGCCAGACCACAGGTTAATAAAGGAAAACCTTTTCTGGGTTTCTCAACAGATAAAATAATCAATGATGACAAACAGTGCAGGCTGTATTGCATAGAGACAATCAGAGACATACTAATTCAAACTCAAAAAATAGCAAGAAAATGCTTTTTTAGGGGGTAATGTTCTTGCACTAAAAGATATTTAGCGAGATTCTGGAAACTCTTGTTCTCTGAACAAATACAACTTGTTTTTGTTTTTTTAAAGACATTTTCTTCAATCTGCTAGCAGTCATCTACAAAAAAGGCGTGTGTGAGATAAGGAGTTCACAACCAACGACAATAAAATCTATGAAAACCACAGCAGTATAAACAGTCAAGCAACTATGATGAAAAACCCTACCAAGTCAAAAAACTGCTCAAGAAGTGAAGCATCCTCCTGTCTTACCAGTACAGTCTCACAGTTTGTTAGGTTACTCCTGAAATCCTGACTAATGTGGAGTTGTGGCAGTAAATATTTGAATCTATTTGTTTGTTTTTGTAAGCCCAAACTTGGGGGAAATCTATTCAGTAACAGAAAAGTTGCCCTGAAACTATTTGCTACCAGCTAACAGAAAAGAGTAACAGCCACAACACTAAATGAGGGCTAATTAATAAAAACTAACAAAGAATGCCAGAAGTTAGTCAATTCACCTTGGGCTAAAACTTTACATCCTCGGAGGGGAAAATGTTAGGTACCAGCTAAGCCTTTTTCTCTGGGTGACACTCAAAACTTTTCCAGATTACAGGATGCAGCTCCACTCAAAAAGCACTGAGTGCCAGACATGGGAGCTGAAGTTCTCTCTTTGCAGGCATGTAAATTAATTAAACCTCCCTCGCACCAGTGATGTGATTATTTCCCTAACTGTAAATCTGCACCCTGGCTGACCCCTCTTCTGTGCTCATCATCCTGACTCCAGCCTGGCTATTCAGGTTCTAGCCATAAACAAGGTAAAAGAGCTGCAGAAATTTCCTCTGCCCCTAAAGAAAAAAAACCTCATCCTGACGACACATTAAAACAAACCAACAAATTGCTGCCAGTACAGAATTGTTCCCAGACAAAAATGGGGAGAACTGGAGAGGTCATTCAGCACATTGCTCTACAAATACCATTTCCACCAGGACACAGTATCACACCAGCACTTAGGGGCCCCACTAACCAAGGCAGTTTCAATTCAAACATTACCACAGTTCGTAGCAAAACCATTTAACAGCTGGAAATTACAGTAGAAAGTAACCAGGGAGGGGAGGGAGGTTAGGATGTTCATAGGATAAAGCTAATTCACAGCTGGTATCTCTGGAAATGCAAAAGGCAGATGTGCAAGGCACAGAAGAGCTTGCAGGAGAGAAGCTGTAATTTAGGACCAGTGGGGTTCTTTTGTTTAGAAACCTGCATGGTAGGAAAAAGAAAACAGAGAAGAAAGGTAATCCAGATGAATTACATCTGTTACTCATCTGTCAGTCTGAGACAGACTGTCTCAATATATGCTTGTCAAGATGTGCCACTGAAAACCAAACAGGAGGTGACTCTCCCAGTAATCAATATGGGAAAAGGGTAAGGACAAATCACAGCTTTCCCAGCAGAGATGAGGAATGGCCAGCATGTGCTCTCCTAAACGGTGAACACCTTCTCCTGTCTGTGTGATGAGTCTGGTATCCAGATCCAACTGCTGCAGACAAGCTGCTGCTTGACCATGTGCAGCTGAGGGGGACCAGGCCAGCTACTGTCCCCTCTGCTCCTCCGGTTAGATATTGCTGCTCGTGATGTGTCAGGGCAGCCTAAAGAGAGGATACAACCTCCCAAAGCTGGGGTACAGCCATGAAAGCAGCTGAATTCGGGCTCTCTGACTAATTAGACAAAGGGCTGGTCCATTCAGCAAGGGTGGAATGTCTTAAAAGGAATGTGATTACATATTTAATAAGGCCTGAAGGCAATAGACAAAAAAAAATGAACTATTATATATTTTCACAGTGAAATCCTAAGCATTGCTGCTGTTTTCCCACAACCTACAGACAGTTCCAGTACAATTTTCTCCATAAAATGAGCATTTTCTGTCAGGAATCTGTATTTACCCATTGGCTTTAATGCTTATGACTTTACCCAAATATGTCTGTCAATACACATACAGGTATTGGTTACCTGTGAATTTCTTTGCTGAAGTCACACCTCCCTTAATATATTTCCTTCAGCTGGATGGACCAGGATAATGCCTCCTCAAATTCCCTCTACTTCTACCAGTTATGTATTTTTTGAGAAAAATGCACTAAAATATCTCCTTCGGCAGAGTATGACAAATTCAGTGTAATAACAGGACTTCTTCTCTAAGTAAAACAATTTCCACTTCTTCTGCAGGATCTGCTTCAGTAGGTTTGGTCTCTAGACATTAACATTCCCTTTCCTACAGGACTGAGGGATATTCATGTTTTTGTTCAAATCCACAGAACAACTACAAAGAGATTTCCATAGCAGTGGACCTTCTCAGTGAAAACGAAGATTGACACAGACTGTTAAGATAGAGCAGGTGGAATGCTAGATGTGAGAATTTCTTCTTTTTATGACCACGGAGAAGGCATGGAGGAGACACCTACTGTGAAAGTATTGCCTGAAACACAGCATCCAGCCTAGCAGACCTCAGCGATGGTGACAAAAGGAATTTTGCCTTGAGACAGTCACTCCTCCTATGAGTTGGACTGTGACACTTAATTGCAGAAGGTGTACTTCTTGAATCTTTCAGAATACAAATACAACTGTGGGGACCATCCTCCTGAATTAAGAGTACTATACTGAGTCTCATTAACAAAAGCTCATGACTTCCAAGATAATTATTAACTCAGCTGGAGGGAGTAGCTAGCAGGGGTGTTACTTCAACAAGTACAAGACAATTAGCAGGTGTTTAATGTGAGTCATCAAGCCTTGAGAAGAACAAGTATCTTCTTCCATATCATTCTTTGGCAGGAGGAAGTACTCAGCCTACCCAATTTTTAAGTTATGAGAAGCTGCCACATTACTGTCATTAGAATTGCAAAAAGCTGAAGATGTCGTATTTGTTTATTTTTTTTAGTGTGATAACTGCCTAATGCAAAAAAAAAGTGAGCTGAGATGCTTGTGCCTCATCAAAGGAGTGTGCATAACAAGGTTTCCAGGTAAAAGTGTCTCCCTTCCCCCAACAAGAAATGCTAATTTTGCTTCAGAAAAGCTTAGAAAAGAGAATCTGGTTGAGTTACTGAAGACAGAAAAATGATCAAAGGGAGCGGGAGAGTTGAGGCATACCCCTGCTGTTAGTGACTAATGGATTTGTTTCTTCTGCCAACGTGTAAACGAGATGCGATACCTATTGTAAGTCTCTGGAATTCAGCCCAAGTAGGAGAAGTTGAAGATTATAAAGGACAGCTCACCGAGGGATGAATAGAAATTTAAAGTCAAATGCAGTGAATTACTATCCCTGCCTACTTCAGAGAGAGACTAAATTCGTGGCTAAATTCTTACAAGGAAATATTTTTCTGAAATGCATGCTGTTACTGAACTACATGTCAGATTATTGCTACAAAGTGAAGGCAATGCAGCTCAAAGATACACAGAATACAAGAGAAAAATAAATGTACATCAGGTTTTTTTTTTTTTTTTTAGTTCAAAACAAATACTGAGTTAGCTGTAGCAAACTAGATACCTTCTCTTTCTAATCTTTTATCTAGCAGCTGTGGAAAAGAAATGGATAGTGCTTATTTCACTTATTCAAATAGGATGTGGTGCTGTCCCAAAAGACAAATTACACTTCTTGTCCAAAAGAGTTCCAATCATATCAATATGATCCAGCTTTCCTTATTTCCTTTACAATGTGCTAATCTGAGAAATCTTGTTTTCAAACATAAAAATATTTAATACATTCACTCCTGCCAGGTATGAAGAATAAATAGCTTAGAGTACATTTTAAATAGAGGTTATTACTGACATAAACATTCTAGGTGTTTGATTAGGAATGTCAATGGCTTCCAGCCACACTCAAGCTAGAAAACGATACATAAGGGTCTGTTAAGCCATTTGAGAATTAACAATGACATCAGGTAATTTCAGCGCTGTATTGCCAAAAGACAGGAAGAAAGGAAGGAAGGAAGGCTTTTTCATTTGGAGTTAAATGCTCCCTGTAGTATTTGCAAACCAAAATATTAGAAGAGTGTACTGAAGAAAGCCTTAGAGGCTTCAAATCTTAACTTTTGTCAGACTCTGAGTGCTGAGACCAGTAGATGGTAATTGAAGGACCTGGCAGAATGAAATAATCAGAATGGGTGACTTAAAAGTCCAAAAATGCTACTACTACTTCTATTACATTTATCCTGTGTCACACTTTATTCTAAAAGCTTTTTGAAAACATAAACTGTAAACAAGTCTCTGAAAAGAAACTAAAGACTTGTATTTCAGCTTTAGTAGCAGTAAAAAGAAGAATCTGCATAGCTGTTGACAGTGACCCTCTAAAAGAAAAATAGCAATTTTCTACAGGCTTTCTACTGCTTTTAAAGTTCATTACAGTTTGGAGGTTCTGGCGACCTTTGTGCATCAGGCTTTATTTATAGTGTTCTTCAATCAATACATGCTAAGTGCGGAGCCGACCATTACTCCATCAGATTCCCACGACAATAGAGCAGCCTGTTGTGTTAAAGGAAACTCCTTCAGGCAATCTCAGAAAGCACCTTCCCCTTCCTTTCCCCAAGTAAATAGAAAACTATAATCCTTAGGAATGTCAAGATCATATAATTTGCTTTCAAGGAAGCGTAGATTAAACTTGGTCCAGAAGTGACTCGAAGCCAGTCACTTTCCAGAAGTCCAGAAGCACTTCTTACTTCCACTGGTGGAGTTAAGATATAGAAAAGCTTTACCTTTACTGCTTAACTGTAGTATAAAGTCATGTAAGATTCAGTGGAAATCCTCTGTTAAGGAAAACCATTGCTCAACTAGGACTTTTTCTGACCTTCTAGGTAAAAACAGCAGCTTGAAACTGCACGTATCATATCTGATGCTGAGCAGTTTGCAAAGTTCGCAACATGAAGATTGGAAAATTCGAGATGATCATGATAAGAACATCAACCTCAGCCTCCAAACAACAACTGTAAAGGTCTTTTGAGTACATTATGAGCTTCCTCTCTTTGCTCATGAGGCTACAATAATGAGCCTTGCTAAATATATAATGAAGAAAAAATTGGAAAGCAGAAGGATACACTGCCAACTGTCTCCTGGTAATACCTGTCCAAGGACATTTACCCACCTTCAGACTGACACTTTACAAACAAGATAATGTATGCTATGCAATTGCTTAAAAATATTTTTTTTAGGCATATGAAACCTCTTGAGGAACAGCCTATCACTAAACAGAAGTATAACTACCATCATAGCCCCCTAAACAAGAAAGAAGATAAAAGTTGCTTATTGATCTTCACAGTAAACTTTGAAGAAGGTGTTTAGCTCCTGCTGACGGTGAAGATTACAATCTGAGAGTTTTGTGAACAGAAAATGAATAGTCAAATGTGAGAATATTTCACTTCAAACAGATTTAAATAACATAAAGCTTGCAAATCAAGATATGCATGCAGTTTAATGTTAGTAGTACTCTCTATGTCAATTTTAATCTGATTCATACCTGAATATCTATTTCAGCCATTTGTGGATTTTGCTTTTCTTGTGATAAGAAACATCTGTGATTAAATATTGATCAGTTCCCCTCTATCAGATCTACCTCTACAGATAATGCCCTTCTCCAAAAATCTTATCTTAGCACTCAGGAAATACAGTAGCTCTCAGTTTTTGTGCTTCAAAAGAGGTGTGCATCAACTTCTAAGCTCACCACACTGCTGTTTTCTCAAAGATCCAATTACTCTTCATTTTCTATCCACAAAAGTCACTTGATTCTCATCTTCACTATAAGCAAGAACCAAACACCTTCTTCAGTCTCCCCAAAATGATGAAGATTGTTATACATCTCCAAACTTCCATTTTTTCATAGTAGACCACTCAATATGTAAAATCACGCAAGAAGAACATTCTGGCTATTTATAAAGACACAATATGTTATCCATGCTTCCAAGATATTTTCCTAGTATTAATAATTCATGTTATGTTTTAACTATCAACAGACATGCCCTACTCAAAAAACATGTGCTGATTTATTGCCAGAATTTAATCAAGCTGTAGTACTAGTCACCATGGAGTTAACTAATCAACAGTATTTACTTTACATCCTTGTTTGGGTGTGCAGCTGTGTCAGTTTGCAGCACAGGTCCCCAGATACCAAAACGGACGAAGAATTAACTCCCAACTCCTTTAGCAGAAACTCTCAGAGCAGGTGTGTGGCAATACCCCTCCATCTATCTGGCAGCAAGTCAGCAGCACTGCCTCATGCTAACATGGTACAAGCTGATGAAAGCCCTCGAAGAAAAGGTGTCAGTGTGAAAGAGCTTGCTCTGCACACCCTTAAAAATATTGTGGCAGCAGCTTCTGTTACAACAAAGCAGTAACTTGAACTAAAACTTTCGGTCTTCAAAGGAAATAGTCATTTGTGTCCAAAACTATAATATAAAAAACTAATTCTAAACAATTTTTGTCATGCTGACAGCCACTGCCTTCTGATGTTGGATGAAATATCCTCAGGTGAGACTCTGTGATGGTCAATCTTAAAACAGCATTGCTGTTACTGAGGAGGTAAAATGTTTATTCGGCCGGCAGAGAGATGAAAGATACACAGTAGTTCCTTAAATATATTTACTTTATAGGTACATTGTATCCAAATTCTGTGCTGTTATATAAAGCAGAACGTGGGATTTTCAAAAGAAAGGTAACACTTTTTTTTTTCCCCTCAAGCAGCACTTGGTTGTGCTAACAGGGGATGACACCACCTTGTCTCCGGCAGAAAGGCAGATTAAGATGCATCCAGCCCCATCTCCAGCCCCTCCTCTTTGTTCTTCCTCTGCCATCCGTTTGCAGCCACCTCCACCTGCCAATAAACTGTGCATCTGTGCTACAAACAGGGCTACTAAAATAATCAGGGTTTAAAATGAACCGCCGTGAGAAAACAAAACCCCCTGAAAGGCAGTGGGGGGGTCAGTGAAGGATGGCAATGACAGAGCCAGAGAAGAGGCATGCCAGGTCCCAAGTCAGGCTGGGGTAAGTTTGCTAAGATGTCTGGCCATTGAAGGAACATGCATTGTGCAACTACAATTTTGGTGATGAATTCAGCAATTTCACTACAGATAGAAACTTAGTCTCCACCCACTGCTGCCCCCCATTCCCCCACCAAATTATCTCTGAACTCATCACTTACCAACAAGCCTTTGATCAATACCGAAGCAGGCAGAGCCAGAACCATTATTATTAACGTAAAAGACTTTGTGTCCCATCAGTAATGCTGAAAATATCCAATTTTCATCTTACACTGTTTTTCCACAATATGCAAGAAATGAGTGCTCTCCATCCACACTCAGAGGGTAAAACATTTCAAAGACAGTTTTACAGCTGATAGACTGACGAGTAGACTCTGACATTCAAATGCAATTTATCTTTCTTGTACTAAAAAATGAAGCTTCCACAGTTTTATGTTCAAAATAAAGCTTACTGGTTAGAAAACTGATGAATAAAAAATTGATTTCGTAGCTGGGCAGAAAGCATATAAATCAGACTTTTAAGTGATACAGGCTGTTCCCAGTTTTTGAATATTCTGTAGAGATATTCTGTATTTGCAAAGAGCAAAAATGTTTAGGCCTCAGAAATTTATTTGACTTTACTGAAGAGTCACTCTGGAAGATTGCAGTGACTGTTTTCACTAATCAAATAGGAAAAAAAATACGATTTTTTTTTTGGTGATATTCAAGTTATTTGATAGTTGTTTCTTTGGTTATCAATGAGGTGCAAAGTAAAATTTTAATCAACTTAGAGAACAATATCATAGCAATTATTCATGCATATTTGAATAAAGTAATTTTTGGAGTCAAATGAGGATTCCACCCTAAAATATCTTACAAAACAGTATAAAAATTCTCAGAAAATCAGGATGAAAAGTAATTAAAATAAGGTGAAGGAGATAAGCATGAATAAGGAGGCTGGTTGTCGGGGTTCTTCCCAAGGCAAATTTTTTAATGGCAGTGTCATCCTTTTTTTTTGTCAGACCAGGTTAAAGTAAATCACATCAATAATTGCCTTGAGTTTAGTAATAAAAAGTTCTACTTGACTTCTTGATGCCTACTTCACAACTTTCTGTTACAAATCAATTTTGGGCAGATAATAGGCATTAATTGGGCCATATTTAATCACACTTTCATCTAACAGGCAACACAGATAAGCCTTATTATCTCAATCTCCACTTGTCTTTGATTTTACATATCCTGTAAATATCTACTACCCAGTTTATATTGACATGGGGTCAATTTTACAAGCTGGTTGAGAATCAATCAGCATGGGAAATATAATTGAAGATTCCAGTTTTGAAGTAAAACTGATATTCTTGGAGTGATCACTGTTTTCACTTTTCCACAATGATTTTCCAGCTTGGAAAACTCAACTTGGAAAACAGGCTCAGGTATTGTGTCCAGTACAAAAGATGTGAAACTGAAGTTCAGGTAAGTGTTCTGGTGGTAAAGGATGAGAGCCATCATCCCCTTCCCTGATGGTTGAATAGGACTCTGTGCTCATCAGATACAGGACAAACCTTGCTCCTTCTCACTAGACAAGACTGACACAAGCTAAGTGCATGTTTAGAGATGGGTTCACTGTAACCCTCTTTTTCACGTACTTGGTTTAGTTTTCTTCTCAGCTTTGCTGAATCTCTAAAAACCTCCACAAATACCTGAGAATAGTCTCAGCCTCCCCAACCATGCCATGGACAGCAGGGTACACAGATACTGCACAACTGGAGACACAAAGGGCAAGTCTGAAGACAAGTATTACCCTGCTGAACTGAGCTGTTGTGGTTTGACGCTTGTTAGGCGCCAGCATCACACAAACTATTCACCTATTTGCTTCTGCTATAGCTGAACAGAGAAGGGGAAATTGAAACTTCATTTTCATGAGGCGAAATAAGGATTATTGAGGAAAACACAAAAACTTCAAGGCAAAGCAGGTCCACACTTAAACAGTAAAAAGAAAATTTTTTACTAACAGAATTAAAAGTAAAAATAATAATGAGAAACCAAAGCAAACTTTCAGAATACCTTTCTCTTCCAGTATCTCCCCCTCTTTCCACCAACCCGTGCAAGGGAAACAAAACATGGGGTTTTGGTCAGTGTTTCATTTCTTAAGGGCCTTTCTTCAGTATGCTTAAGGAAAAGAGGTTTTTTTCTGCTGTGCCGTGGGATTCTTCCCACGAAAGATAGCTCTCTGTAAACTTCTCTAACTTGGTTTCAAACTTCACAAGCAACAGTCCGCCTGAATCTGCTGCAGTGAAAAATCCCTCCCACAAATCTTGCAGTCTTCCCACAACTGCCATCATGGGTCGTAATAGTCATGGGGTTTTATTCTTTTAAGGATGAGCTATTCCAGCCTGAAAGCAAAGGCTCTCTTCTTTAATCTCAACAAGCCTTTCACAGCAACTGTGGGCTCTGGCGTGAGCACTTTTTTCACGTGCTGCGCATGGATTTCTGCATCCCCCCATGTACCTCATCTCATGAAATATAGGGAAAACAATTTGTTGTATTATAGTCCTCACCACGGCTTGCAGGAGAATTTCAGCTCCATCTCTGGGAGCGCCTCCTCTCCCTCCCTTCCTCCACAGACCATGGCACCGCCATGTTAGCCTCCTCACGTGACCTCACTTTTCCTTTTCTCTGATTTGGAAGAAAGTTGGTATCTGTAAGTTTTCAGTGGAGAAGTTGTTTGGGCTCGGCATCAGGAAAGGCTCGCTCTGTCTTTGGTTGGCAGCTGTGTGTTGTTTTTTCCCTCAGTTTGGGCTGAGCTGTGCTGGCCTTAGGGGCCCGCTGGCACTGCGTGGGCCGCCGCGGCCTCAGATAAATCTCGGCCACACGGTCCCGGCCTCAGTGAAAGGAAAGTTTTCCAGCCGTGCAGCTGCTCGTGGCTCTGGGGTGGCTTTCCTGGTGGCCCAGCCCCGCCTGCCCAGGACGCCCCTTCACTTTGCCACCCCTTGAGGGGGGAAGCAGGAGAAAGGAGCTTCTTGTAGTCTCTTCTTTCTTAAGTATGTACAGCACAGAGGTGTTACCAGCTTGTTTAATTGGTCTAGCAACCTGTCCATCAAACCAAGTTTCCTTAAACTGCTAAACCATCACACGAGCTTGTTGCAGACCTCAACATGAGCTCCTGCTGTCTGAGCAGCCAAATAATTACAGACACCTTCTTTGTAGAGAAGTACTGGCCAGCTGTGAAACCCTCAGACTTGGAAATCAATGGGAATTTTCCCACTGACTTTGGTGAGAACAGGGTGGCATCCAGAGTTCAACAACCTAATTACAGGAGTTTTAATTCTCATTAAGCTTTTGCTCAGCCCTGGGCTTCAGCTTCATGAGTACCCGGAAGCTGTGAGCCTTCAGGTACAAGGTAGGGAAGGTGTGCACCCCTGCAGCATCACCACTATATGCCTGATAACTGACTGGGAAAAAACTTATTTAGTATCCAGGCAAGTGTGAGATTTTCTGTTTGCCTTAAAGAAATAGCAATTTCACTTGGAATTATTTTCTTCAGCATTATCTTTCTTTCGTGTTGGTTCAATCTGTTACACACATAGCCAGTGATCCTGTGAACAGCGATGTATATTAATAGTTTTCAGAATGTGTCAAGACCATACTGCCAACATAAATAAGTAAGTTTGTGTATGGGAACAAAGTCATTTTGGGGTAACGATACAACAGGAGAAGCTGTCCCAAGTTTTAATATCCCAAATGTGTTGAAAAAAAAAATCCTGTCCCAAAACCTTAATTCCCAGAGTAACACTTGGAACGCATTAAAACATCCAGGGTATTAATATTAATTAATCAATTAATACTATTATAAATAATTAATTGCATAGTGCCTGGAGTCCTGGAAAGGGATCTTTATGTGTCAGAATAATAATAAGATGGTATGCTACTTCTGCAGCGCAGGAGGAATTTTAAAAGATCACAACTTTTAAAATATTCTAAGCACTTTGATTCTTATGCAGAATCAGTCTTTAACATGCATTTGGGTTTTGTAGCCACAGGATGGCATTCACTGCTGTGCAAAGGGTCAATAAAATGTAAAATGTGAGTAGAGCTTAGGAAGCATACTTTTTATCTGTGGAAATATTCAATGAAAAATGATTAAATTTACTGCTTTCTACTGATGACAACCATTGATTCAAGAATGTAATATAGAAATCTTAACATGCATAGCCCTTAAGGTTCATGTTCTTACTGCATGGGCACCACAGCCCTCAACAGATAGATTTCTTGCCTGACTCCAGTAAGCTGGGACACTCTAAAAATACAGAGCAGCAATTCCAGCCCAGGATACCAGCAACTGCATAAAGTGCTTCAGTTTCACTTCCACGGTTTATGGAGTCAAAGTCACTCGTTATTGGATTTATACAGGCTCATGATTTACTGTTTATTTTCCCATTAGGGCCGTGTATGGGGTAGGTGTTGACACATAGCATACCAACATGAGGACAGTTGGACAGAACAAATGGCCAAGGTGACCAATAATTAGACTGCAAATGTCAAAGAGTGGGGTTGAAAAGACAGGTATATCAACCCACACATACTTTCCCCAGTTGTGAAATGAAAGTTAAGAGCAGGGGCAATCAGCTACTAGTAGTTACAATTTGAAGAACTGGGTCTGAAGTCAGTGGCAAGCAGCACCCAATTAATGGCAGTAGAGGCGTCTAAAGCGACTGGTGAAATGACTGGATTTAGAGTGATGAGCAGGAATGTCAGATGGAGAGACAGCCAAGTAATGCTATTAACCTTTGTGAGATTGCCTCCCTGATAATGTGGTCTGGGGGGACAATAAAACACTGCCTGAGACAATACGCCCAATTTGGTAGTTGCAGGACTGATATATGGGAGAAGGCGGCGAATTTTCCTGGATTCATTTTATGGGCCTCCAATTAGCCCTCACTAGGTGAAGGGAGAGAAAGGAGGAAGCAGAAAAGGTCCTTCTAATGAGTTGCTTTGTTGGTTTGTAGCAGAAAAGATTGAAAAAGTAAAGTTTTAGGAGCTGCTTTGCTTTTGAGATTGTCTCAGAAGGTGTTAAAGGGGCAGGGTACTTTGTCTCAGGAGGTGTTAAAGGGGCAGGGTACTTTGCTGGAAATAGCCGAGAGAAAGCTCCTGATTTATGGGAGGTCTTGAACAGCACAAGTACATCCTGTCAGGACCAGGGCAGGAGGCATGATCCCTTGGCACAGGCAAATCAGATATGCCAGTCCCATGCACTAATCCCCATGGTTAGATGCTGGGTCCTACTGCGGATGTTCGCTCATGATGTGGAGCCCTGGCTGACGCTACCTAGAGATGCTGCCACAGCTCCCTTTGAGAAATTCCATCCAAAATATAAACAAGCTTGTTCTCCAAAAGTGCATCCAGTTTTAGAAATGGAGTATTAGGAGCAGATCTAATCCACAGATTACTAATATGACAAAATGTCTAAAACTGATTTACAGGCTTAGTGAGGCAAAGGCAGTTTGTCAAACAAGTGAAGCTCAAGATGCAGTTCCTGTTTTGCTATTGTAAGTGTGGTGAATGTGTGCTCAATAACCTCTAGAAAACAGAGTACAAATGTGTAATTTATTCAGCTACTACTTTTTAGGCATTCAAGGGCTAGTGGAGTGTATTGCACTCCAGAGAAACCAGGGGTGTGTCTCAAGTTAGGAAGTCATGAGATAGCTCTCAGCTACATCTTGGAGGAGAGGGAAGGGACGCCAAATTAGCTCTGCAAGAACTGAACGAGGTACTGAAAACACAGCCTACAGCTCTGAGTTGGGTAATTTGCTTTGTCAGGAAGCAGGATAAATGACTGCCTCATGCTGAGCACTGTGCTGCAGCAGCAAGGACTTCTTTTGGGACCCGAGCAGCTTGCTGGAAGTTGGGCATCCCGTCACCACTGTGATCCACCATCAGGCACCCTCCCAGGGCTGCAGAAATAACACATCTTCTGTACACTTCAGACTTCTTTTTATTAAAAAAGCCACAGCTTTCAATTGATACTTCCACACTGAGAGTTGGATATTATGAGGATTGAATGCCTGAAGAGAAGGCATTCAAAGAAAGTATTATTTTACTTTTTAAATGTCATTCCCCAGCTGAGGTGCTGCAGTGAAGACTGCACTCAGGCAGTATTTAGCGGATTGCAACAAAAATAGTGAAAGATCCTTAACTGTACATATACTTGGTAAATGCCAGTGAAAAAGACAGAACAGGCTTTAGTATTCAATTCAATCCCACAAACATATGTCCAAAGCTACACAGAGAGAGTTTGTGCAGGTCCATTTGAACAACAGGGTTTTGGTGAGGAGGGTAACGAGTAAATGAAAATTAATCTCACGTGTCAGTTAATATTTTGATTCCTTCTGCTACAAATTATGGTCTATTGAGACCAAGCTAACACACATCTCTCACTGCCTTCTGTCCCTCTCAGTCAACAGAAATCATGCCATTTTGGCATACTTTGATGTATCAGATAATAAAGCAATATCTCTGCTTAGCTAAAATGTGTGGTCTAAAATTTATGATTTTGCAGAAATTTTCTAAGTGTTTTTTAAACTGTGGTCAAGTGTTGGGGTTTTAAAAAAGTGTGGCAATGTAAAACTATGTGTTTATATTCTCCCTGTTTTTTTTCAATAAAAATAATTATTCTTTAAAAATAACTGTCCGAGGGTTAAGAACACTCATTTTAGCTCATACAACACCTTAAAATTATCTGAAAGGATAGTGGAAGGAAACAAGATTCAAAGAGAAAACCAGATATATTTGAGGCTCTGGAAGAAAATATTAAGTTATTTACTGGTATCTGGATTAAAGAGAACATGCTGGGTCTCAGAAAAGTTGAAGCCATAAATTGACAGACTGCTATTAGCAATATTTGTATTTTTTACTTTCCCAGGGAATGTGAGAAAAAATAACTCATTATTTTGATTCTGACATTTTTGCTCTCAAGTGCTCATGTTAATCCTTGCTTTTGAATATTTAGAATATTCCTTGCCAAAGAAAGTATTATTTTTTGCCAAACCATAAAATGTACTCTAGGACTGCTATGATAACATTTTCAATGTCTCTGTATCATGAGAGATTAGCAAACAGCAATAGTACATTTGAGAATGATGAGATTAATCTGTTTCTTGACAACTGAAATTTGTTAGGCTGTGAAAACAAAATTACTGGTTTTGAGGGCAGATTTCTTTGCACTTGATGCTTCAGGGCCTTTGTACTTTTCTGTTTAAATCGTATCTTCATAAAAAGCAAAATAACTGTTTGGTCTCTGATTATTATCAAGCTGAAATCAGATAAGGAAAACATTAGGATTCTTATGTTCTGTGATAATATATTTAGAGAGAAAAAAAGGTGTCAACTATGCTTAGTAAACGGATTCTCAGCCCGATTAGAGGTTTTCTTATCTATAGGTATCTAGTAAATACGTTAATTTGTGTCACGTTACAAATTACGCAGAGAACTCCAATCTTACTTCAGCACATTTCACACAATGATGCACTTTTGCCATAGCAAGTTCTTTTTAAAATAAAAAAAAAAAACCAAACCCCACAAAATTTTCAAACTACCATGATTTTGTTTGACATTTTCCTGTCCTGTCCAGTGTATCTTTCTTGCTCAACATGAATGTTCAAGGATTATATGGTGAAGGGACAGTATGGTGATGTAGGAAAGATCTGACAGATCAGAAAGAGAGGGAAAATAAATTATACTGAAGGACATTACAGGCTGCAGTGAGAAGACTGTGAGATGTGATGAGGCTCTAAGAAAATGTTGTATATTCACCGTATACTGGGAAAAGGTTCTCACCAAGTGCACGGACTGGTGGGGGCAGTTTTGCGGAATGCTGAATTTTAATGTATCACCAGTACTGGAAATTATAAATCCCTGAATAATAAGAGCACTAAGAAGGGAAAGACATTAAAAAAAAATCAAAAGTCAGGGCACAGAGCACTGACAAAACTCAGATGATGTTACTCTAGATTGACAGTTCGACTCAATGGATTGGACCTCAAGAATAAAGATTATTTTCACCGTCATGGTAAATAGGCAGCTGTAGGCAAAACAGTAAAATCTAAAACAACTTGCAAAAGGAAAAGAGCTGTTCCAGTTTTTCCCTTGTGGAGAGGCTGCCTGTAAGCGAAAGAGCTCACAAGTGAAGATGATCTGGGGAAGGGACAGCTTAAGCAGTGGGTGTCCTGGGAACCATGTACCAGTCAGACTCCATGGTCACTGCAACAGCCTAGGATTAAAGAGCATGTGGCAAACCAACCCAAAGGCCACTCAGGACAAAGGAACTGGAGGTTTAGTGCTGGCATCCCTACACGATGTATTGCAGGGTGGTTGGATTTGGTGTGTGTAAATGATGGTGGCAAGTGAAGTTGCTGGCAAAAAATCCCAGAATCAACTTTTTTTGGAATAACAAGCATGAATTTGGAACAGCTGAGCACAGATCACCCTAGGAGAAAGAACAAATGGATGCAAATCTTGTTTAAGGGCATTTTTCTAAATGATGGATTAATTAAAAGGCATACTAGGATTTCCTATGCCCAGAAAGCATTTTAGTACAGATGCAACGCATTCCTAACTAAGGAAGAAGATGCTCCCCTGCCTTAAACACAACTCTCAGCTTGGTCTTAGCTGTGAAGGCAGGAAAATGAGACCTCTGCAAAACATATGTGTGTGCATGCATGTTTGTGTGCTCAAACATTAAAGACATAAATTAACAGTCTGGCAGCTGATGGGTATTACACATGCTAGAAAAAACATGATATAGCACCAAAGCAGACATGCTTCACATAACACAAAGGCTCTGCATATCTAAAATAGATTCAAAACATGTGAAAGATTTCCTGTGGCCTCTGCAGAAGATTGAAACATTGGTACATTCATAAAAAATTGTGAAGATTTAGCAAAGCAGTGCACCCTGCACAATGACTCTTTGTTTCACCAAGCACGGAGCCTGGCAAAAGAGACACCCTGAAAGAGTATATCCGACCAATTTGGGCCTGGTAGGTGGGCTTCAGCCCATAAAAAAGGAGCTACAGATCTTAAGAAACATACAATGAAGAAAAAATCTGTTAGCCCTGAGCTAATCTACGAGCTAATCCCTCAGTGAGAAAGAAACATTAGACCAAACTTGTAAATCCTGACTGAAAAGCTTGATATAGATTAACCACAGAACTTGCCTGCACAAGCTTAGCATGAGGAATGATTTATAAAACAAGAAGGAAGACCACTAATACATCCTTCTCTGTATCAACAGCATTTAACACATGGGTGCAGACCTAACTTTTGAAGCATGCAATAATACTTGATGTTTTAATAATACTTTTCCACCCATTTGCATTGATATAATGCTCTGCCATCTCATAGTTCTGCAAAGAGAAGAGAGAGGTGTTGGGTATATTTTAAATTGCTTTTCTCTCATGTATTCACTCACCCATTCCAACAAACCTGGGGAAATGCAGCCATGGGCACCAATGTCTAATTCTTTTATCCTTGCATTATTAGGGATAAGTTTAGGAAAATAATTGCTACTGAAGCCAGACTAAGCACATCATTCTGGATAAGCAAAGGAATTAACTAGCCCCCAGCATAATACTTTCCCCTCTCCACACTGACATCACGTACGTCTTAATATAACACTAGTTAATCATAAGGTAACTTTCTTGCACTACTCAATGATGCTGAGTCCAGTGAGATTTTAATTAGATCCAGAGGGTCAAGGAAGTGCTGATACACCTCTAGGCTCCCAGCAGATACTAAGAACCTTGCAGGGTGGCTGACCGCAGGCTGGATTTCCTTCCTGGCACAATTGCATCTTGTCTGTTATGCCTTTAAAAGATTTGAAAAATGCCTGATAAGACAGCACACAAAATCCATATGCTGAGTATCTCCTTCCATGCTATGAGATGCTTAGAGCCAAGACCTGCTGCTAGAATGCTGTGGGTCAACAAGTAAAATTCTAAAAGAGGCATTTGATGCCCAGCATGAAAAAGCCAGCAGAGCTGTGCTTTGTGGATATTGATTTCTTCATTTCATGACTCAACGGTTCAGGTCAGTGATTCATGAAATCTGTAAAACAAGCTCCCTCCCTCCGCAAATGTCAGATATATGCAAATCATGCCTTGACTAAGGCAAAGCTCTAGGCAATCAGAAATGTGGTTTTTCTAATGAGACACAGCCACCATGGTAGACAGCAGTGTGTGAACCAAAGCCCTAGCCCTGGATGACTGATGTTGCCTTGCTCTTCAAAACATGAACCTGAATGAGTACCTGCAAAATCATCTGTATTTTTATACTGGGACAGGTATTCATCTAGACAGGTCATCAGTTTTTTATCCTGCATCATAATACCAATTGTTCCCTGCCCATTTCTAACAGACTCACTGTCTAGTGAAACATAATTTCGTAAAAAATATATTTGGGGCAGTATTCCGCTGTAGATGGTGAATCTCTCATCATATGCTGATGAACTGGGAAAATCAAATCTTTTCCATGAGCTGTGAAGGGAATAAATAATATATGACCTGTGCTTTCTTATTTTAATACCAAATAAATTAACACAAGCTTACATTACATCTACAGAAGGTCTATAAGCTATCTGGCTCATTCCTATAATCATCAAGCATTAATAACAAAACCCACAATTTTGCATATTGAGTTATGAAGATTTTTTACTTAGGCAGCCCATTAAAGACAGAAAAGAGCACTGCTTTTCTTCATTACTATTGGTATCCAGAATCAATAAAATAGATGAACCAAACAAGTGTGAGATTTTTAATGCTGGACTCAAATCCAGCCATGTAAGAACTTCCAAACAGTATCAGATTAGCTGGATGGCTTAAACACTCTCCAAGAGAGGCCAGAATCAGACACTATGATATAAATGATGCACTGATGGAACTGTCAGTAGCATATTTGTCTTTGACACCATCCTGGTGCTGGCATGTGCAAAACATTTTCAGGAGAATCAAACTAATCATGAGAAAGTTAAAAATGAGATTAATATTATCTAAAAAAAAAAAAAGATTGAAATCAGCCATTAGCGTAAAGCAAAAAAGTAAACAAAGAGCCTCAGGGTTGACTTAAAAGTCTACAAATTTTATGGAAATGTCACAGACAGTCTTTGCTCATCCAGTCTCTGAAGGCTAGTGGTATTTCATTGAATAACTGAAACAAGCTGAGGGTCACTCCTACTATTTCATATACACAGACCCATTTTTGTCCTTCTCCTTTGGTATATATATATTGTGTCATCAGAATTGTGGGCACATTTTCCAGTGGCTACCTGAATTTAACATGGAATACTAAGGACTTTAAACACATAACTCTTTTTTTTTTCGATCCAACCTTAATTTGCCCCATTATAATAAATTTATAAAAAGTTTTTTTTTTCTTAT
>WEIT01029776.1:1000-12400 GCA_013389985.1 Dryoscopus gambensis | reverse complement strand
TAAGAAAACAGAATTAAGATTCCACATGCATGAAGAAAAAGTGTTATTAAATTCAGTTTTCCCAATGCTTAGGTTCTGTCACTTGTGCTACTTCTCAAGACGTTATCTAAAATAATGGGACATTTGGGAGCTACTGAAACTTGCAATAATAAATGTAAAAACATGATGCCTTAATTATTTTGCTGTTTAAAATTTCTATTCATATCTCTCACACAGAGACCACTTCCTTTACAATGGAATTAGTAATATTTTCAGTGATGCACTTGATATTTCTTCATCTTACCAGACCACATAAGTTAGAGACAACAGTGCAGCTGAGGAGACCACTTATCACTGCAGACACATGAATCACATCAGGACTTTTCCTATATTTTGCTGTGTAAGACTTTCTGCCCGAATACACCTGAGGAGTGTGCAATGTCATATGCAAATCCGTCTGAAAGACAGTTTTAACCTCCAGTCACCTCCCGCCTTTGGAAGGTTGCTGGCTATTTCTGAAAATAGGAGCAGAAGAACGCAGGGTGCAGGATGGAAACCTGCATCATGGGGTGAGTGAGCTCAGTTCACGTCTCTTAAGCCCAGATCTCATGTCTCTGCTAGATCTACCACCACACTGGCCAGGTAGATTTCCCCTCTGCCCATAGCCCCATGGAGAGGTAATATGAGATGAATATTTTTTTTATTTTCTTTAGAACTGTTTCTTTTCTTCCCTTTCTTTTCTCCCCACCCTCTTCCTCTTCTTTTTCACTTTCTTTCCTTTTTTCCTTTTCTTTTTTCCCCTTAACTTGGAAGTTGACATTAAAGTTCAGTGTGTCACCATTTGAAGATGACATTGATGTATCTTTCATTGTCTTTTTAGAAAGCTGCCTCTACAAACCAACTGCTCAGCTAGAAATAGTTTCATATATCTCAGAAATAATTAAAATAGTTCTCTTATTTCCAGCAAACACAGCCAGTAATACTTTTTAAACTCTCAAGCTGGAAAGAAGAGGCTCTTTACCTATATTTTAAACTTCCCTTGCATTTTCTGATAGGCTTCTGTGTTAAAAAAAGGAAAGGCATGTGCCTTTGGAGCCATTTAAACCTCAGACAAAATGTTCAATCAGACACACTGCCTCATTTTTACACCATCACCAGCATGTCACCGAGAAAAAATGCAGCTTTCTCTGCCAAATGTGGGCAATGCTAAAGAACCATGAAACAAATGCTTACACAGGCTTGTAATCCAGGATTTAAGCAATCAGTGTGCTGTAGAGCACCATTCAGCTACATAAACCCAATGAACTTCAGCTTTTGTACTTCTCCTGTAAAATATACATGAGCATATTGCCACACAGCTGCCTGTATTCTTCAGAAAATGTTGCAGTTTCTCACAAAGGACCACTGACTCCAGGCATCACCACTAGCAAAGGCTACAGCCCAACTGAGCAGGCTCAACAGCAAAGCAAAGTTAAATTTGTTAAGTTCTTGTGTGGGAGATGCTGGAGGAAAAGAGGAGGATGGTGGAGAACACAGGCTGGTCCAATGCTGAACCACCAGCGTGGTGTTTGTGGGAAGAACTGAGAGGTAGTGCTATTTTTAAATGCCACTTTGCGAGTTTTTAAATTCCTTCTTCCCTGCAAACTGTGGCCATAAACTTTCCGGCAGCAACTTCCCCTGTGATACTCTGGACCAAATTCCAAGCAGAATAAAATTATAATCCCTCTATCAACATTCTCCTCACATTTACAATTCCCCATTAAATGAGTGGAAATTTCAATTCTTTTTAGAAGGCTCCAATTACAGCAGATTATCATGTTTCCCTCTAATTACTGCATATAAATACATACGATGTAACACAGTTCATTGTACCCTTAGTGTACTTACAGTAAATAGAAACCAATATGCTGCATTCAGCCCATGTATTTTGACACTCACATCAGATTTAGCAATTTGTCTTCATTACAACCCCTTGCACTGTTACTGCCATCCTTCTCAGTGCTGTGCTTGAGCTGCGCAGCAGGAAGATTGATGAAGCTTGTGTATACTGATTTGTGACAAAAGCAGGGCACTTGAGAGGCACTGTTACCATTTTGATAGCACTAACTTAGCTAAAAATTAGCTGCACTAAGCCAATACTCTGCTCCCACTTCTCCTCCTCTTCAATTAGGGTACATGACTTGGACCTTGAAAGGCTAAGGCTGCTGTAACACAATTTTTAAACCTATTACCTTCAGTTGCTTTATCACTTCTGAAGAGATTTAAAGTTCTGACCATGCTTATTAACAGCTACTTTTATTCTTTAGAGACACTTTGAATAGACGAGTTTTTCACCATGACAAATGTTAAAAGATATTTTCTGAATGAATCTACTGTGGTAAATTTAAATAGCTATTTTAGTGTTTTGGAGGAACAGATACTATGGATACAAATTTCAGAGCTGGCTAAACGTCTGAAGAGCCCACACTACGTGTGCTCATCAGGGAGAGACTAAACAGCCTCAGCACTTTAAAAGTACCAACTTATATACCATTATCAAGAGGATGGAGAGGTCATCTCTCACTACAGACAATTCATCCCTTCAATCATGAAGTTTCAAAGACTGTTGCTAGAATTGCACTCTGAAGCCTGTAACTCTTCTGGCTCATTCTTTTGCTAAACACAGGTCTTGACACAGCAATTCCCAACAAGCTGAACTGCTCAGTGGTGGGTGCATTTTGCAGAGGCTTTCTGTGCTGGAAGAGTAAGTAATAAAGCCTCTGCAACGGAGTGTTTAGAAACTGCTCAGGGTAAGGAAAATGTGCTCAGATCCACTTTCTGGGCTGAACGTGCAAGTCAATGAACTGAAGTCCGGATCCAACAACCCTCCCCCATCAAGTTGCACACGTACACTGGAAAGCAGACCTGGAACTATTCATGTTCTGGACATCTCAGAATCAGCTGACACCACACAAGGGTGCAGATCCTGCATGAAATGGTTTAATTTTTATGCTTATTATCGGACCTCCACCATTCCCATAGCTGTTTGCATAAAATCACATAGCAAAATCACTAAAGTTTGTAAAACTGTCAACCAGCATTAGGAAGCATCTGCAAAGGCTGTGGGCAGAAAAATCCAGCCAGACTGTTTTTGTGGTTTTTTTCCCTAGCTCAAACTCCACTAACATTCTCCACTTCTACCTTCTTCTTTTTAGTAAATTAGTGTAATACGAGAAGAGAAAGTGAAGTGTTTACATAAAAATTATTAGAAGACAATACATATCCAGAAAATGGAGGAAGTAAAAGAAAGAAAGAAGAGGATGACGTATTCAATTACTGAAAGAAAAAAAAGCCAAATCACTTGAAACTTGCACCTCAGTTGGAAATATATCACTATTCTCATTCACTTGCAAAGCAAGCAGGTAGCTCTCAGGCTTACCTTTCCTGTTTCAGATTGTGATTTAAATACTTCATCCCAACTACAATATCTTTGAGAAAGTCTGTGAAATAGAACAAATGCTTTTGTCTTGCTTCGTGTGAGAAAGTAATGTAATCAAGAGGTCGTTTTCCTCCCATTTCAGGCAGAATCATTCCATTAATAAGAATCCACTAAAGCAAAGAGACCATCCTGTATAAAATCCAGTGACATCCAATTTAAACCTTAGCAGCAACATTCTACCTGATAACAAGCAAAGAATACAAGCTGCAGCTTTGCAAGGCATTGTAAATGTGTCAGAAAAAAATGAAGCCCTTAACTTGGGAGCTTAAAAAAAAAGGTATTGACAGTGCCACAATCAATGAGAAACCTGGGAGAAGCAAGACTTTTTTTCCCCCTCTTTTCAAAATGCCAAAACAAAGAAAGAAACAAAGAAACAAACAGTATCACCAAAGCAAACAGAAAATCTCAGTGATTATAAAGGGGAGTCAGTTTATGAATTCTCCATGCATCTTTTAGCTCCGGGTCTAGACATGTTTCTGCACTCACTTTGGAACATACTCTTTGGTAAGTGGAAGTCCTGTGACAGCAGCCTGAGGTACCATTAAAAAAATACATGTGGACACAGGTGCATACATGTCATGGTTTGACACTGGACACAATGCCAATGCCCCATGAAAATATATTTTTACTAGTAATGGTTGTGAGATGTGATCAGGAACAGAGCAGAGCAGGCTCAGACTTAGAAATAAGAAAAAAAAACTTTATTAATCTACACTAAAGGAAAGAAACACATAGGAAACAGAATGAAAACTCTCCGAAACATTCCTCCTCCTCCCAACTTCCACCCTTCCCACAATCAGACAAAACCTTGGATTTCCTGATCAGTTAACAATACTCAAATAATCAAGTCTCAGTCCATCAAAGAAGAGAGGAGTCTGTCTTGTAAACCACAGTGTCCTTCCATGTCTGGTGCTCTCACCACCATCCATGGACCGAAACTGCCCTCAGGATTCAAGGATGCTTTGCCAAGTACCACAGGCTCCGTTTTTGGGACAACCGTCCCCCCCATTTTATAACCCCTGGGGCCGAGGGTTTCTTCTGCTCTGAAGAGAGGGGGCACAACCACACCCTCTTCCTGGTCTTCTGCTCTGAAGACAGAGGGCAGCACCCCACCCTCTTCATCCTCTCTCCTTCTTCCTCCACTTCACACTTGGCATCACTGCAGCAGGTCACCTTATCTGGCATCCAGCCACTGCATCCACCTAAATGCAGTCTCATGTATTAAAGACAGATTGGTTCAGTCTATGGCTATACAAGAAAAGTCCAGCCAAAAGCCACTCCATCATCTCCTCCCACCGGATTCTTCCCATCAATTTCTCTAACGTCACAGGATTCCAGGCTGTCTCTCTTCTCACTCAAAACACTGCTCAGGAGGATTAATGTTTCATAAAGCTTTCTTTTCCCAAGGAAGGGAAGGGTTAAAAAGCCTCAGTCTCTACTACCGTCAACTCCAGGACTCTCAAGGCCGGGAACCTCCCCCGCTTTGCTCCTCGGCCGGCACAGACACAGTCTCTCTCTCTCTGGGAGGGGCGGGGAGGGAGGGTAGAGAACCATCTCCTCGTCTCTCCACCCTTCCATCCTGCAGAAGCTGGCTCAGTTCCATTTCCTTCCATCCTCTCTCTCTCTCTCCGGGCTCCGGCCTACCTCTCATCCTCAGGCCGCATGGCTTCAGGCCGCATGGCTGCCCCTCCCCCACCCAGGCCCAGGCCCAGGCTGGGCAGGGGAGGAGATCTGCTCCCTTCACTGACCGGAACACAAAAGGAAGTTCCTCTGTGATTCTCTCCTTTATCTCCCTATGTTCTCAGAGGTGACAAATCTCTTCAGTGGTCATACCAGGTGTCAATATTCAGTTTGACCACTGATTGGTTTGACTATAACTTCCTTAAAAAACTCACTTCCTGTCAAACCAGGACAATACATCTGAAGAAGACAATTAAAGGGGGAAGGAAGAAGAAATGCATATCTGACCTGGGCCTCGGTACTTCTTTGCAAAAGAATTCTTGTGCAACTTAAAAGGAGAGTCATTTAGATTCACTTTTCCTAAGCATTGCAGCCTTAAAAATACACATCCTGTCATCGCTGGTAATTCATGTTTCCTCTGGTACAGACAGGGACAGGCAGCTCTGGAAGAGCAACTCCAAGCCATCACAGGCAGCAGTCTGGAGACGAGCACTGGCACTACACACAACTACAGTGACTAACAGCTGCTATCTTATTTCACTTCGTTTTCCTAACAACTTTGGTGAAAAAAGGTGGAAATACTGTTAACGAAATTTGCTAAGTAAATACTGGCAGGTACTTACAGGGTATAGTGTCTCTGTCAAAGACAGGCTTATTAAAAATAATTAAAAAGTTGTATCTAGGAAAGCTCTGTCAGTGCCTCACACACACACTGGGCCAAGGGGAGCAAAGGTTGCTAGGTCAAGTACTAATCAGAGCTTTTCAAAGGGAGCCAAGTTTGCACTCCTTTACACCAGACAGGCTCCGGGAAGAAGGGTATGAAATGAAGCCGGAAGGGAAACACTGTACTACTGGGAAACCACGGCTGTCTCGGCAATTAAGGCCTCCCCAGGGGGTTAATTACACAGAGACAGACAGGCATTTTAGAAAACGTTTCTCAGTTTGCCACAAGAACAAGCACAGCTTGACCATCCTGGCTCTGGATCCCAGCCTGTGCACGGATGTGCAGCAGGAACGCGCCTCCCAGGAGGCAGCGATGGGCAGTGTTTCAGCAGCAGCTCAAAGCGGCAGTTTGACCGCCGCGGCTGTGTCTCCACCAGAGTCCAATTCCCTTTCCCACTCACTGTTCCAGGTGGGCTTTACAATGTGGTCTTCTCCGCACTTCTGCAGGACACCCTGCTCCTGTGTTTCCCTTCTCTGTAGCCTGCCCTCCACTTTACTCCCCATTCACAAGCCTTCGAGCAGTGTATGACACAAATTTCCCTCTACTGCACCTTCAGCCCTCAAAATCTTGCAGATTGTTATTTTTTCAAGTAAGATACAATTCAGGGGAAAGAATATTTTAACTTGTATTGATGACTAAAACTGAATTCTATAAGTAACTAATTTTTTTCTTTTTGCTATAAATAGTAGCACTCCCCCATCTGGATAGGAATCCTTTGGAAAATGTGTATTTGGCATGTTTCACTGACATCTCTGAGGCAAACAGATAAATCACAGAATTAGAGAATTAGAGAATCACAGAATGGCTGATATTGGAAGGGACCTGTGGAGCTCATCTAGTCCAACTCCTGCTAAAGCATGTTCATCTACACCTGGCTGCGCAGGATCACACCCAGGCAGGTTCAGAATATCTCCAGAGAGAGAGACTCCACAACCTCTCTGTGCAACCTGTTATAGTGGTCTGTCACCTTCACAGAAAAGAAGTTTTTCCTCATACTCAGATGGAATTTCCTGTGTTTCATTTTGTACTAACTTCTTGTCCCCCAGGATTACCTGGTCCTTCTCCGCAGAGCAAAGGAGACTTACAGACCCAAGATTCTCACCAATAGACATAATTCAAAATCAATGCCCCTTTAATTCCATTTGTGATCTTCTCTGACAGTATAAACTCGAAAGCTTGAAGTTATTGGAACACATGATTACTAACTTTACAACTCAATAAATCCTAAAAAGGAAAAAATCCTTGTATTGACCTCCATTTATTTATGACATAGAACATGTGAGAATCTAGAGTGAATTATCAAGAAAAAACCCCAACCCAAACTTCTATCATAATAATCAACCCTTCTCTCCTGTGTTCTTCACTGATCAAAATAATTTGGGATTTCTAGCAAACAAAAACCCGAATGAATATGCAAATATATATTTTACTACATTTTGCTGTCAGATAGTGATTGCATTAGGAACTATTGTGTCCAGATGTTTTTTAACTTGTATGGATTTGAATAGAATTTCCTAAAATACATAGTAGGGATGATTGATTATGTGGGACAATATGGTTCTTTTTACTTGTTCCAACAGGAATCAAGAATTCCTTACTCCATGAACAGACAAAAGAACAGAGTCAAGGAACTTTTACCCAAAGGAAAAAAAAAAACACAGCATGGTGTACAGTAATGTGAAAGAAAACACATGTGGCAAAACCAGTAGTTTACACATATATCACTCCATATCCAACACATGTGAGCTACTTAGAAAGAGAAACATTCATCACAAGGGCCAAGGGAATGGTTTAGAAACTCTTTTTCAGAAGGCAAATTTTAGCTTGAAAATTGTTGTTAACAGTCCGAATAAGCAAAAGCTAAAAAAAAAATTCATTGATTCTGATGATGCAGTGGATGTGAAAAGGTCAAAGTTCACTTTCATCCAAATTAGCAGTTTGCACATTAGATCCAAGATGCAAAACTTTAAACCTGTTTAACCTGAGAGACTAAATATCTGGGCAGGGTTGGGGTCATTCCACCTATTTTTTAAAAGAATATTTTGCTCTGGATATTTCAAATTCCTGTCACAAACAAAATTTAAGAGCTGAAATAAAAGACTTAACTGAAGTAGATTAGAGGTGGAAAACAAGTGTTCAATTTTTGTTCAATTTTTTTCCTGCACTTGCAAATTGCAAAATGTTTTATTTCTTCTGTATAATCATGCAATTCCCAGCTTTGTGTGAATCTGTTATAAATGAAGAGAAGGGAGAATACCACTCTCCTGGAACAGGAAGAAGTCATTTTAAACTATAAAAATCAGCTAACCTCTTAATATATACTTCCAGTTAAACTTACTTCTAAAAAATGTTCTGCTTGCTGTTCCCGATCCAATTTCCTTGATGTTGTGGTAATCAGACCTGTGAAAAAAGGATGATATTTGATTGTCAATACCCATTGAGAAATATATATCTTTGTCAATCTGAATACAAATTAATTCTTAAAACACTCAAAGGGAAAAAATCTACTTGAAGCTATATCAGACACAGATTTCTTGGCATCTGTCAAGCATTTTATTTCTCAGTGCAACCATTATCACTTTCTGACCAGCAATGAACCTTTTAAGAAAAATGCTGTGAGAAAAGTAACTGAGAAACAGTTAAATGTGTGTCTACAGTTAACATGCTACATTTATTACAGTGAATGAAAAAAACTCACTGAAGAATCACTGTTTGTCTTATGATTAAGAGTTTCAATGAATCATTTGCATTTGACTGAAATTCTTCCACAAAAAACCTCATTAAAGATTTCAGAGTTCTCAAACAATTAATGGCATAGGATGCTGATTACTTCCATGCCAAGAATACTTGACAAAGAAGGTTATTTCTGTAATAACTACTTGTATACATAATGATTTCCAAATGTAATCATTCTAATGCATTAAAGGTTTTGTACTACAATTTCATCAATTTGTTCCATGCTCAAATTGAGTCTTTAAAATAAAGTACCCTTTTACATGAGGATGATCAAGATATATATTTTTTTAAGCAATGTACTTTCACGAATGATTAAACTCTTGTGAGATTTATACCAAGCAAAGAAAAGGAAACACTTCCAAAGTTCCCTCAAGAAAAGTGATGCATCTCTTCTAGGAACATAGCTTAGTTTTTTATTTTGTTCTTACTAGAGATTTAAAGGGCAGATTTTGGGTTTCTCTCATACAAAACATTTCTTTGGATAGGAAAATGCATCATGTGCTTGTTTTTTGATAGACCAACTTTTCCTAGAGATAAAGGTGATTTTGGAGACAATGCCAGTGGGCCAAGTTTTTCTCAAGAATTTGTAATCTTTAAGATTACCAAGGGAAACAAGAAAATAAATTCTCCCTGGATTAACTATTCTACTTACTGAATTAATCAGACTAGTGAAGCATCTAATCACAAATCCATGACGACCCCGAATTCTCAAGAAAACCCCTCAGCAACATCTTACATCTACGTAAGACTTCTAGCCCCGGACGGTTTTACAGCTACAGCTCCTCATATGCTATCACCTTCTCCTTGGAGGAATCCCTTTACCTATTTCGGTGAAAAGGGGAGAAATATTACTTGAAGTAATGGCATGAAATGAACAAAGGGAAGTGGACTCTGCTTCCAGGATTTCAGACTCGTTACAAGACGTATCAGACCACAGAAGTGACACCCAAGGGGAGGTCACAGAAATTAGAGTGCATCATTACAATTACGTGGAATAACCTGGTGCTGGCAAAAAGCTGAAAAAACAGAACTGGTATTGCCTGCATCAAGGCAGTTGTAAGCATTCAAAACTGTTGCACCATATGGGAGACATCTATCTACTCACTGCATGAGTTTGAACAGAAATGACAGCACAGATGATAAACTGGTGTCACTCACACAAGATCCCCCCCATGTCTAAAAAGAACGCAAAGATATAGGCAAGATACTTCTAATTATGAAAGAAGTTCAGTTCCAATTAATTGATAAAGTAAAAATTTCGAATTTGAAATATCCCTATTCGTCACATGCACGGCCACTATGGATATTTATCAAGCACAACCTAATCACAGTAAGGAATATGGTAAGTTTTATATTATATTCCACTTCTTTCATTACTAATGTGCCATTGTGAACTCTACCTGCTATCTTCTTAAACAAGAGATCTCTACCTGTAAATTATAGAGGGTCTCTGTCCTCATTGTCTTCTTCAGGCAGAGAAATTCACATTCTTTCTGAAGACCAAGAGCGAACATTTGAAACTAAATATCATGAACTCTTAGAATGAATAGCACTTGTCTTTCATTGGTAAAACTAAAACTACTACTACTGCTGCTCCTCCTCACAAAACTACTGTTATCACAAAGGAGGTTTTTTGTTTCCCTTTGTTTAATGTTGAGCCTTTTTGACTGCAATAATTGTCACAGTGCCTTCATACCTGAATTTTCTTCTACAAGAGGTATATGAACCCATATCAAGTCTCTACAACAGAACTGCCTGTATTTTAAATGTAGCAGATTAGAAGATTTATCACTCAGATTCAACAGCCAATCCTGAAGGGCAGGTAGCAGACCATCACCATCAATTCTGCAGACCTGATGTGAAGTATGTTGGTTGTGAACCATCACAGCTGCTTGTTTTTGCTTTTAAGACGGCTCTACATACAACATCCATTCTGGGCAGTTTGATCAGACTGTTAATTTAANATGAATCTGATTATTTCATGTTACAAAACTGTATTTCAAGAAATTATGAAGACTAATCATCAAAACTGAAAAAATAAATATGGCAGTTATGTCTAAGACTACCCATAGCTTTACCAGTCCAGTCTCAAAGGAATTAATTTCCTGGGTTTTATGAAAACCTTACTGTGTTCCTCCCTCCTGTATTCACTACTCCATGCCACAGATACATCATAATAGCAATATTTAGCAGGATGTAGAACTTTATTTTCAAGACATTGGGGCAACTGAGAGAAACTTGAATTTGCACAAGAGACCATATCTCAGTTTTAGTTCTTATCTAACTGTATTAAATTGTCATACTCTGTTATGTTGTAAAGGCATTATCTAAAGAAAACAACTCACAGAGAAAAATAAACCCAAGGAGATTATGTTAGCCTGCACTCCTGGTTATGATAGAAAGTCACAAGGGGACAATGGTAAAAAATGACCCTTCCTTTTATTTCCTATCTTGAGTATGTGCTGTAGGCCTTACAGACACAGCCATATGGACAACTCTCCAAAGGCAGCTGGGAAATACAAAATGCATTTATCAAAAAATGTCAAAACTACTAACAAGCTTCAGAAGTTGTTGCACACCTCTCAAATGGTTTCTCTCAAATTTCCAGGGAAACATCATGGTCCTGCTAAGGGCAGGAAATATTTTAACTGTGATCTTTAAGAACATCCACAAAAGTGAAGAGGAATACTGTATTCAATAGAGAAGATTTTTACCACAAAACCATCCAATAACAAGGTTATGTCACTCTGCTCACAGAATTTCATACTTTGCTTTGACTTTGTGAGTTAAACATCTCTCTCTT
>WEIT01029775.1:25399-39115 GCA_013389985.1 Dryoscopus gambensis | reverse complement strand
GTGTTGTTGGTTGAAGTTTTAGGCTTTCAGGAGAAAAGAATCCAGTCCAATTTTGCCGCCTTAAAGATCCTTAAAGCAATTGAATTTTGCAGTTTTTATCCAGCTCCCTAGTTGATAGAATACTATATCTCAAAGCTACATACATAATCGACAAAAAAATTTCTGTCAAGCTCAATTCTGCAGACGAAATTATCTCTCTCTCAAAAAGAAAAGACAATCCCTATAGATCAGGTTTGAATCATGGGAAGGATAGAGATGTTCTCAACCTCCCTGCCATCTCTAGTAAGCCCAAGGATAAATATAAGACTTCAATGTCCAGTGCTTTTATAGTACCAAGAATTTTGCTCTATTCTTTAAGAAGGAGTAAATCCCCTTTAAAATAATGATGGAAAATGTGCAGCAAGGCCGTGGGTGCTTAAAAGAAGTGTGCTAGGGAATGAAACAGTTTGCATAAGCAATAAAAATACTTTTGGTAGTTTAATAACATTACTTAAACTGGAATAGTCTTCCTGAATCTGAAGGAAACTGGTTGACTCTAGGGTAATCTCAGTCACTGGCAAAGGCACAGTGAGAGCTTTTGCTCCTGCACAGTTTCCTCTCTATCACAGCCAGTTTTACTCACACAGCTTTATATGATCCTTGTCTAATGTAAGTCAGCACATTTTATTTTGTATAATCTGACTGATACACAATCAGGACTCAGGAACAGAAAAACTCTAGGGAGCATTTCTTATCGTGCCTCACAGTTTTTGGTTTAGGGATTGGATATACTCAGTACACCTCCTCTATATATACACATGTGACCACACATGTTCCTACCTAGTCATTATGTATATAACATCATTATGTATATATAAACACATGGATGCATTGTCAAATATTACTTTACTATGATACTAACTTTCTATCTAGAACAGCAGTTTATCATCCTTTGCCCTTAACACATGATAATTTCAAATCATTTAATATTTTTTATCCAAGGCAGTGAAATTACAGAATGGTATTTTTAGAATACAATATAATGAAAAGAAAGTTCAGAATTAATGAGAAGTGCTAAGTGAGATATGGGAAGCAACTCAAAGCAGCTATGTAGCAAGGCTAAAAAAACCCAGCAAAACAAAATGAGTTGTAATCCAAGACATAGAAGGACAGCTGTTAATGGGAACATGGCAAAAAGAGATTTGAAAAAAATGTTTAAAAATATATATATGCAAACTTTTCCCATAAACTTTTAAACTCTTAAAGTAAGAGGAATCGCAGTAACAGGGTAAGTTTTACGAATATTGCAGATGAGCATTTTTCTAGATCACTAAAACCATACACATACAGAAGGGACAGAAAGGGAACAAAGAAAACAGAAAGAACAGCAAAGGTACCAAACAGAACAAATGTCAGAAGTAAATGCACAGAAGACAAAATAAAAACCTGAACAACATTGAAGGTCAAAGAAGTAATAAATTTCTTTATGGAGACAAACTTGAGAGAGAAATAAATATTGAGGCATGGATCAACAAAAAATTGTATATTAAACATTGTATTGTAATGTATTAAAGGAATTTACTGTATTAAAACTGTATTAAAAGAAATAATGCTGTCCCTATTAGACTAACAAGAAGTAAGAAATATGTGAAAGAGTCACCTGATTACAGAATTGGCCTAGCCAGAAGGAAAGAAAGTCAATGTGTTTATGGCCCGTAAAAAGATGTGTTCTTATGTTCAGCTTCAAAAAGTAGAAAAGATAGTATGAAAATGACACGGCCTTTCAAACTTTTCACTTACATTCTCTATGGGAGTGAAATGTTGTTGCTAGTGATAAAAGCATAGCCAGAGAATCTAATGCCATGGAAATATGGTGCTTGATTATACAAATTTATCTTTTAAAATTCTATTAAGCAATATTAACATGTCTTAAATTTCATTACTATTAGCAGAATTGAGGAAAACTTGAAATACCATTTTAGGTGTTCAATTTCTTGACAGAACAGTTGTGGTTTTTTTGTTGTGGTAGCTCAGCTGAAGATCACTTACAGTGATGGTAATGGCATCAATCTTATTCTACTCCTTGTGGTATGACAGAAGCACTGCCTGGAGAAGTGGAATCAAACCTGGTTTTCAGCTGACTTTGTGTCTGCTCTTTTCTTCTGCTGGCATGAATTCAACATATAGATAACTTTGAATATGTGGAGGGGCTTGACATTACAGCTCTGTGCAGACTCCGTGTGACTACTAGGAGCCACCAGAGGTGAGAAAGCTACTCCTGCTGTTAATGTTGCAATCACCTAGGAAGAAAACAAACATTGCATTTCTCAGATCACACCCACTTAACATCACACTGATTTCATATGTTCTACTAAGGTGGCTACAAATCTCAAGCCTTTTCTCAAATGATGAAAATTATCGTTGTTCCTTAAAATTAAGTAGATTAAACTTGTTACACCTTATGAGTATTGGTCCCTGCAGGTAGAATTTTTTTTCAAAGTCCACATATGTTAAAATTTCCAAAACAGTCAGATATGGGCTACATTTAGAGTCACAATTTGTCTAATGGCAAGATACAGCTGTCTTGCCTCTGCTGTTAGGGAGAAACAACCTCTTTCAGGCTCTTCCAAGCACATGGGGAGCACGTGCACAATTTACACAAAGTAGCGCACAGTTTTCCCACTTCTTGAATATTTCTCTAAGGGATATGCCCTTAAGAAAAAATATGAAAGAGCAAATAAGGGTTGGAGTGCTCTGATTTCTTCTCCCTGTTCCCTAATCCTCCTCAATGTCCTATTCCCAGAAAAGACAGAGGGAACGATTTGTCTATAGACTCCATAAGCACAACACATGTGGGGAGAAGCAGCCTGGGTAAGCAGGCTGCATCTTTCTAACAATGGATTATGACTTTGGATCTTGAGCTGGCTTGCATCCACCTGCATTGGAAAGCACATGTATCATATATCAACACACAAACAACTGTGTGAATATACCTTTCTTTCTCAGTGTCTGGTGGCTTATAGCAACCATTTATGACTAGAATGACTGCGGCATTTTTGAGGCTGAAGAAAAAGCCTTAAAAATTTTAATTTACTGACTTCACTGAGTGTTCCTGAATAATAGATTTACTGGTTGGGTACTGATAAACAGGCAAAATTTTTAGTTAATTACTGACAGCAGAATAAACCTTATGCTCCCCTACATGCTCCTGTGACATTAACATTTCCTCTCCGTTCTCTCCCGCTGACTTGTTGATAATTGCTGAAGTTAACTTTGTTTAACTTCATCTTGAAGTTAAAATGAAAGGGTTTTCCTAAGGGAGTTGAACTGTTGTAATTATAATATCAGGCTCAGATAGTCTAATTATAGCTTAGTTTTAAAGAAAGAAAAGTCCATTTCAGTTGTGGTAGATTTCATGTATGTTGGTTTCAGCACAGAGGTTGAAGTGAGTCATAAATCAAAAGGGCAATCGGAATGATACACAGCACATACTCCCTCTTCCTTCTCCTTCATTTAAAGCATCTATTGCTGCCTGGGTTACTGCTGAGAGAGACATTAATTTTCCACTGTTGCTTCAACAACATGAAGCAAGGTGTTTCCCACAGGCCAAGATATTCTCATCCTTAAGTGCTGCTTGTGTGCTTCTACAACTTGATAGATTCTTGAAGGAACTGAATACTGAAGATTTATCACATGGAAGTGATTTTTTTGATCACCTTGATGAAATATTTTCTTGGAAAGACTCCAAATGAATAATAATGATTTTTTTTTTTTTACTTCATTATAGTCAAATTTGTTGTGCTAATTCTACAGTATAGATTACATTTTGACTTTTCTTCTAATAAACGTCTAATGCATTAATATACAATGCTGTATAAATACATAGAAGGTTTAAGTGTGACACAAATGAAAACTCCTTATGCCTTCAGCAAATGTATTTCTGAACTTTTAATAGATTTTTCCAAATCCTGCCTTTTCATTCCAGTTCATGACAAAAATGCATTTTGAAATGCATTTTGAAATGCTGAACAAGAAGCTATGAAAAGACTGCAAAACAGCGACAGCTAAATGGCTGTACTTCACTGACAGTTAGTTTTTGCTATTTCTGGTTTTCTTCTTGAACATTTATCAAGTGCCTGACCAGTTCTAATAAGCAGTGGCAGAAAGATCTCTAAAGGCTCAGAATTTCAGTGGTGTTTCTGTGAGGAACTAAAGTAATAAATTAATTTTTTTCTTCCAAGAGATCCAATTTATCCAAAGAAATATTAAAGGAGTAAGCATATTATATGTTTTGGTTCTGTTTGTTCAGTTAGACTATAAGTAGTAGAAATACCAGGATATCCTTTTGGATGCTGGGATATAAAATGATCATATTTTTATTAATTGTTGGAAGATATTTTTCATGTTTTATCTAAACCAGTTTCCTGCTTTTGCTTCTGGTCTAAGTTTTAGGAAACTCTGTAAACCTTTAGTAAACTTAGAAGACTCTTTCACAATGAAATTTAACAAAACTTTAAAGGAAAAGAATGTTGAGTAACATTTAACCATTTCCCCAGTCTAAATTAGCACAAATTAAATGCCAAAGTGCTAAATTATTACAAGCCTTAATGAGCTCTGACTTCCAATCCATATGGCACCTGAAGCTAGAGAAAAGTACTACAATGTAAATGTACAGAATTTAAGTTTGTTGTTTTGTTCTCCTTTGGCTCTGTTTTCAAAAATTCTCAGGCAGAGGCTATCAACTGATGCCTCCTTAAAAACATAGTTGCTTTGAGCTCCTGAAAATTAA
This sequence comes from Dryoscopus gambensis, assembly GCA_013389985.1. NCBI lineage: Eukaryota > Metazoa > Chordata > Aves > Passeriformes > Malaconotidae > Dryoscopus > Dryoscopus gambensis. Next base: position 34,347 of record WEIT01029775.1, on the reverse strand, counting down.
ATCCACAGTGCATCAATGCAAATTATTGCCCAAGAATGTGGCACAGTGGGGAATCATGCTCCGTGTTTGACCCTTTCTTTATTTTTTCTTTATTTTTATTTTCTCTGCGTGTTTTATGCTTTGCTTTTATGATGCATTTCTGAGGAGAACAAAACCAGCGACCTCAGGATTCCTTCTGACAGGACAATTTTAATGGCTAAAACAAATACACACATTTGTTCCAGATGGTAACTAGGTCTCCAACTCTGCTACGGCTGTACCAACATGGCATACAAGCAGTTCCCTGATGGGATACTCCCTGCGTGCACAGGCTGAGCTCACACAAAACCATAGGCTTCTACTTTGTCCCTTCAGATGGAGCTTAAGAAGCAAAGACAGGGTTATCTTCCCAAAGGCACAGCTGGGCTCGAAGGAACAAACACATTATTTTTTATGTTGCCCTTTTCTTGGGTTCAGATGAAAAGACCCTTCCAGTGTTAAAAGTGTCCACAAAGTAAGATCAGATGAAAAAGAGTCAAAAGGAAAAAGAGTTGTTATTTTAATAGCAGTCTCCAGCAAAAGAAAGGAAATAAAAGATAGAGTGCCGGTCTCCAAAACCTCAATGTGTTTTGTCATTAAATATAATCATCTGAAATTTGAGGTGTTTATCCAAAGTACGTTGTCAAACAAGATCGATTTTCACCTTTTTTTNGCCCCGGGGAAAGCCTGGGCAAGGCAGGGCAAAACGCTGCCCGGCAGCCTGGGCTGAGCCAGGGGAAACAGCCCTGCGAGCTCGGAACTTGAGAAAAGGCAGAGGTTTCTCAACATCTATTTTAATTGACAAAAAATTAAATTAGTTTTCCCCAAGCAAAGATCTGGCAGATCAGTCAGTTGTCCTGGTTCAGACATCCACATTCTTTCTCTGCTTCAGTGTTTCCCAGCTGCTGGATTTACTCCTAAGAGGCTTAGACAAAAGGAAGCATTAACACTATGTATTTAGGCTGCCTGAGTAAAGAAGGAAAGGTTCATCCCCTCAAAGTACAAAAATGAGAGTTGCTTCCATGTCCTGTGACAATTTCATTTGATTTGTACCACATTACGAACTGCTATAGGAATTAAGAATTCCTCAGACAATATTTTACCTGCTCGGGTACAGCTCACACTGCCCTAGTTTTTGCTGATGTCAATCTATTTCCTTTGCTGATGTGCATGAGTTCATTTAGTTCTGGAAAGATCAAATCCAATGATAATATGAACTAGTCAAATGGCTGGTATGGCTGTTAAGTAGGTTTGTATGGCCTGTCTATAGGGATCACAGGATCCAGTAAAAATTAGGATAAATTTTAGTTTTAATGAATCAGTAGCTAGGCACTGTTCATGATTATTAATTATTGATATTACAGCTCCATAGGTCCTAGTTAATAAGAGAGTTTCATTGTGCAGTGTAACTACACCTGTCACAAGACACTTCTTCTCCTAAGCCTTACAGTTCAAGTGGAAAGAGAGATAAAGGCTAAGAATAGAGAAAGGAAAAAAACCCCACCACTCAGATATGAAAGTAGTTACACAGGACCATGCTCCAAAATCAATGGTAGAAGAAGGGAGATGTGGTAGGCAGGGACAGGCGCTTATGGAAGATTTCGGGATGTCACGGAAGCAGCAGGGCCCTTCCCCCCTCACCCTATGGTATCTTATCACCCCCAGGTATGCAAACCCACCCTAACTCTAGTAGTTTCCACTCCTTACTAACCCTACCTAGTTTGACCAGTCCCCCTCTGACGTAGCAAAGACCCCTAACTATTTAACCCCGTAAGATAAGATAATAAACGCCATTTTGCCGGCCACCACATTGGTGTCAGCGTGTCTAGTGGCCCGAGTGGTCCAAGAGGGGTTGGGGCGCCGTGCTGTTTCTTGGAACCAGGTCGCCTTGCCTTTAGCAGAAAGCAACAGGGAGAGAAGCAGCTTTTTTAAGTCTGAGCCATGTGATGTTCACACGGAGCCCAAATGTCTTTGCCACACATGAACTCGAGGGAACAGAGATCCCTTACTGCCTCAACCATTAGCTGTATTCTGTCCCTGAAAACTCAAATGCTTCCAAGCATACTCACAGCTTCTTTGGTTTGCTCCCACTTCCTCTGCTAACTCCAAGTCATTATGCTTCTGATGGATTTTTCCAGTAAGAAAGTATTATCCTTCCCATAAAACAAGACAGGCAAAACAAATGCATGACAGCATAAATGGAAAATAATGCAAGTGCTTTGGCTGGTCCATTTTCTGCCTGTGTCCACCAGCTCTGGAGAGGGGAAAAAAGCGTATGTGTTATGTATATATATGTGTCTCTTGATAGGGACAGCCAGAGATCAGCACAGAGGACAGGGTGTGTATTTGCATATGTCACTTTCCTTTTCTTTCCTTGTAGATCCATCTAGTCAGATGTAAAAAAAGGCCGGAATGCACCATTTTATCCCAGGCAGGAAACTGCTCTGAAATCACACACTGTATTTGTTACCTTCTAGAGTCAGGGTTTTGCCACTGACTTTTGTAGAAATTTGGTCTAGAGGGGGGAAGGATCATTTAGCACATAACAGAGTGAATAGCTTTTAACCAGATACTTTGCAATTTAATAAAGAGTCTGTGCAATATTTCTAAGTTGACGAGGGCAAACCCTGTTAGGATTGAATTTTTAATTAAAATTGTTACTGCCTCTTTCCCCTTTTGGTGTCAAATAGATCATTTACATATTCAACATAATTTCCTTTAATATCTAAATAAATGTTCCACTTAATGAAAGCATTTAGGAAACTTTTTAATGAAACATTGAAATGTAATATATAGGGCTGAGACTAATTTTCTTGAATTTTAACACACACATGGAACATGTTATGAACTAAGAAAAATATTTTGAACCTGATGGGCTGTAAATTACAACCCTTGGTGTATATTCATTTTTAATTAATGTTCTTAGTCATCCTCCATAATCCTAATTGCTACCTGAAAAAAACCGTAGATGCCTTGGGGTCGGTGGGAAGGGGGTTGAAGGGGGATTGTATATTTGTATTTTTGAGATGTTTAATAACAGCTTATTAGCCGCCAGTAATAAATAAATAAATAAATATTTCAATAGTAGACTCAACAGAAAGCCTGCTCAAGTTTTAGTTTTATGTTAAGCAAGTGTCTTTTTTTCCCCTCCATGAATATAGTTAGAGGTTTATTTTTTCTTAACATCTTAAAGTAAACCACTAAAGAAATATGCACTCTTTGGTTGCATTTCTTGTTAAAAAAGCCTATGTTTAAGAAATATCACTGTAGTGGTTAGAAAGAGAATATATTATCTACCTAAACAGGCACATTAAACCGTTAGAAGAGTGTCTTAGATGTTTTAAATGATTTACATAACAAACCACAATTAGGGATAACTCAACTCTTTCTTCTTCTGCTCAGAAATTCTACCTCCACCAGAGCTTATTTAAGCACTAAAGAGGCATACTACATAGCTGCCTGATTTATGAAGAAATCAATAGTTTTTATTTTTCTTGTGGGGCTTCTTTTTCCACCACTGGCTGATGTCATCATCATCAGACTGAATGTTTTTAATAGACGTTTCTGTCTAATTACATTTTACAAATACTGTCTCTTTACAATTTTAGGGTAAGCTTATTTTATTGTTTATGACAAAAATAGCTTGTGAAAGAATATAGAGGATTTTTTTTCCACTAAAGGATATATAGCATATAAACATTTCTAATAAACAGCATTATAAGTTACTCCTCTGTATAGTATAATTTAATGTGATATACGCCTTCTAATGATGTTATTTTAGTCATCCAGAACTTGCTAGCTAGAGTTCACAACCTGTGCATTTCACCTAGCTTTTCAGGTTCATTTCACGCAAATATGATTCCAGATGAACTGCAGTGCAAACAAGTTCCACCTCATCTTGATTAGTGCAATTTCATCTAGGGACCAATTAAATTGACCTCTATGTGGTAAGACTAAGACCAGAGTTTCCCTTTCCTTCCACTGTAAGATAAAGATGTGAGTGGTCAAGAATCTCACTGGCATAAAAACATATCCTTTGGGCATATATAGGAACTGTATGCATAATAAATACAGTAATAAGAACATCCAAGACTTAAAGGAGCCAATTTTTTTGTTGAATTTTAATAAGCCTTCATGTTGTGAGATATGAAAAAATGGTTTTTTGTCCTGAACATCTTAAGCAAAGACAACCGTTACGTTACACACCCTGGGGTCAGGAGCAAAGCAGTCTGCTCAGCTCACCTCCAAGTGCTCACAAAATGCCACAACTGCCTGAGCAAAATTTTTGTGTCTTTAACTTAAGAGATGTTACCAGCCTGACTTCTGCACAGAAGTAGCCTTGGTGCAAGCAATCTGCGGGATGGTTTCGGTCTTTATGTTTCTCAACACCCTATTGTCATAAGACTGACTAGTGACGATTTTTAGAGAATAAAACACACTCTGGATGGTATTTTACATTCTGAGAATGTTTTCAAAAGGTTAGAGAAATGATCTTGGGTGTTACAAACTTCTTTATTGAGTATCCAGAACTACAGAACAAATGTTGAAAGAAAGAATCAGTAAATGACAAGCAGAACAAAAAGCAAACATGGTTTTAGCACACGTAGGTTGTGACATTTATCTGATATCTTTCTTTGAAAAAAATCAAGGACATTGCTTTGATAAGGATTTGCCAGACTAGGAAAATCTATTTAACTTAGGAAGGGAACAAACTAAATGAGAGACAGCAATAGCTTACGTTAAAAATAGGCATATCAGGTTCAAAGGCAGTTACAAACAAACTTTCTGAAGGGTTGATGTTAGGTTCTGACTTAAACATTCCATGGAGGATCCTGGTACTACATTCAGCCTGATAATTCTGTTGATTATGTAAAGTAGAGGTACTATCAGCACAGGAAAAGATCAGAATCTTGCTCTAAGGAAAAAGAAAAGACCTTGAGGACTGAAACACGGAAATGGCATGAGATTTCATAGAAAAGTGCAAGGTCATGCATCTGAAGATTAATAACAAGAATTTCCTCTTTCACATGGAAAGTCATTAGTTGGAAATGTCAGAGGAAGAGCAAGATCTAGGTGTATTAGTCAATTATAAGATTACTATGAACCATCTCTGTGAAGTAGCCATGAAAATGTCAAAAGCAATCCCAGGATTTTTCAGGCAAGGTATTTCACAAAGAAATATGGAAGTATTAATGTCATTGGAGCAGGCACTCCTAATATATCAACTGGAATACTGCATATAATACAGGTCCATCATGTTGTAGGAAGATGTATTGAATGTCAGGTATATTTCCACTGAATGTTAAACCTGAGCTCACTGCTAGCAAGCCTACTTACCACTGCTCTGAAGTCCTCAGTCAGGGGCATCAATATGAGCTGTGAGGTTGAATTTTTTTATTCCCAGAATCCTCCTCCTCTTTTTCATTTATGGACATGCTCTGATTGAAGTGCTGTTAACTGCAGTCAGTGTTTGGCACAACCTGGAAGGGGAGCAAAGAGCCACACTGATGATCACTGGAGTAGAGGACTTCTCCTGTAAGAGGGGTCTAAAAGATCGGGTACCAAATAACCTAGAAAACCTGGTCAAGTGCTGTGACGGGATATATTAATTCAGTTCATTCATTCATTCATTCATTCATTCACTCATTCATTCAAAAAAATGAAATTACTATAATTAGCGCAGAAAACAAGATACATTTCAGTATCACAAATACTGAGGAGGGAGGCAAGCAAGTTTTAAATCTGAAAGTGGTCTTTCTTACAGAATTTGAGATTTCTGTTTTCAAACCCCTCTTTGCAAATATATTGCCCCCTTTCCCACCCTGTGCACATAGTCCTAGAGCACAGACACAATTACTGCATTGTAATTTTGAATTTTAAATTTTGACATTTATAAAGCTTTGAGTTGTACACATGACTCAATGAAATATGGTAAGAGCTGCAATTTCCAACTGGAGTTAGAGATACCGCACTGCATAACAGCTGGCATTAGTGTCAGCATTGTTTTCTTTATTTAGTTTCTTCTTCCAGTCTTAAGTCTACTCAAACAGTCACAAAACAGGTAAATGTAAGTGTAAAATGTGAAACTCATTTTAGATTTTATTTTTGCACATATTAATTCAAGGGAATAACAGCTTCCCCATGGAAGGATTTGCAGTGTGAAAATATAACATTACATTAACTTAAAATATTTGACTTCTGGAAAAATACCCACCAACCAAAACATTTGCCACAGCTGGAGAGGTGGATGATGTTTAGTTAGAAGTCTAATCTTCACCACAACATAGGCATGGGTCAAATAAAATACCTGGGACTTGTGTCAATGTATTTCAGGAAGAATTTAAGTGAAATTACTTAGCATTTACTAACAGCAGCTGCTAAATTTGAGTAACTTGAAGCACCATAAATGAAAGTTACGAGTCTTCAAGTGAGATCCTCGTGAATTGCTCTGCTTTAGTGTATCCATGGCACCAATTAGTCTCTCAAGATTTTGTTCTTGAATTTGCATGAGGCATGTAAAAAATGTTGGGAGTTTCAAAAGCACTTTTTAATTGCCTCCTAAGTCCTGAGCTGGAATTTGGAAGAAACTTCTTCAGGCTTGCTGATAGTGCTGATGGAGGCTAATGCAATAATTGACACTCACAGGTCCTTATGACTCAACACCTGAAAGCTCCTAGACCTGAAAGTCTAGAACAATTTTTCTAAAGAAGAAAATAGCCACATTCCCCATGTGCTTCATTTCAATGAGAATAGACTGGGAAGACAAGATAATGCTGAATTTAAAATTAATGGTGTTTTCTATGTGGCCTCTAAATTTCCTGAGGAAAATGAGGATCACTCCCTTTTATAGGCCCCAAACTTCTGCTCTTCGGTATGGTTGTCACAGCAAACTACAGCACAAGAACTTTAAGAAGTAGAAATCACAACTTTCATTTGCAATATATTCTCATGTTTTATGAACACAATACCCAGAAAAACAGAGTTTCACAAAAGTTTAGGGAAGAATAGAGTGAAAAAGAAACACGATACTCTGAACCAGGAGGGTTCTGCTGACTGTTTTACCACATAGTCCCATGGCACTTGGTGCATACTCTTGCAGTTCCTCAAGGTGGACACCTGTGTAGGGTATACATGCACACACAATAGGAGACTGCCTCATCACTAGGCTTGGAAACCTGGTCAGCTGGGTCAGCTGTCTCTGCCATTGCTATTAATGGGCCTAAGGAAAAAAGTGATTATGCACATAAGGACTGTTTCAATTGCACAATTGTACTCTTCCCTAGTACAGATATGTAATTACCAGAAATCCCTCCCATTAATGACTCACATCAAAGCATCTAGCAATAGTATTTTCCATATTCCATTCTTAATCACTATTTAATAAAATCTCCTCTGATTTTCTTCAGTAAACCATTCTATGCACCTTCAAACCTCTTCCACTCAATACATCTACATTCTCTAGCTGCTGACTTTACTGCTGATATTAAAAGAGACGAAGGTAATAAGGTGTCCAATGGGAGAGTGAAGTTAGATTATTTAACTTTCTCATTGATTTTTTCTCCTGCTGAAATTCAAGAAATACTGAGAACTGTAATAAACAGTTTACACTGTGTAATTAGGTTTAGAATTTGCTATGGGAGTACTGGATGAAAGGGAATAGGAATGCTTTCAATAGTTTAGCTTATTCCATTGCCACAGAACAGAAGGTTATGTAGAATCTTCATGAGTATGCTCCATGCAGACTAGTGGTTTTTGTACATAATCTCTGCTTCAAACTCATTAAAGAGTGATAACAGTAAGTTGTTCTCAACTATTTGCGTTTTCAGCATTTTGTTTAAATTTATGTAACATCTTTGTGTCATCAAATGACAGGTGCTGTCTGAGGTTAAATTCTTTCTTTTTATGATGGAGACAACTCTGTTTTAAAATACCTAGTGGTATTTTGAGTGAAAAAAAATGTGGATAAAGAAGTAGTGTTCTGATTCTGTTACCTAATCATACTGAATGTAAAACCTATTTCTGTAGACTCTTATTCTGGTCCACTGTCACTCAGTCAACAAACTAATGAAGACTGATAAAAATAGTTCCTTTTTTTTTTTAATTTTAAATGATCCAATCAGACAGAATGTTTTATTGTATCAAATACTTTGAAAAGAAAGCATGAAGAGAAAATCATCAAAGCACAGAGTACCTGCATCAAAGGTGCTAAGATTCTAGTGAAGCAAAATGAGGATAAAAAAATTTAACTAAATCAAACCTCCAAATAGCTAATTAAAAAATAGCTTCTATTTTACAGTTTATTTTAGTTACAGTTTGACTCTTTGTCAAAATTACTGTTGTAATATGAGATGTGCAAAACAAGGAGGATTTCATTTTGAAGTGTACTCTTAACAGTTAATTTCACTTGAGCTTAGATAAGCTTCATCTAGACACTTTAGAAGATTTCTATTAAATGTCATGCATAATTACATAAAACTTGTAGAAATTTATAATCATCATACTTTTGGATGCTTTTAAGATTCTGGAGAACCTCTCAAGCAGTACTAGTCTGATACTCAGCTTTCCTGTTAAGCAGCCAGCTGCTTCGAAATTCAATTTACAGAATTTTTTTCATTCATTTTTCAAGTAATCAGTTTAAACTTGAACAAAAACATTGAACTGACTGGAGAAATGTGGCTGTTACATTCCATAATAAAATATGGTGATTTGGCATGGCNCACTGTCACTCAGTCAACAAACTAATGAAGACTGATAAAAATAGTTCCTTTTTTTTTTTAATTTTAAATGATCCAATCAGACAGAATGTTTTATTGTATCAAATACTTTGAAAAGAAAGCATGAAGAGAAAATCATCAAAGCACAGAGTACCTGCATCAAAGGTGCTAAGATTCTAGTGAAGCAAAATGAGGATAAAAAAATTTAACTAAATC
>WEIT01029775.1:7613-25330 GCA_013389985.1 Dryoscopus gambensis | reverse complement strand
ACCTCTCAAGCAGTACTAGTCTGATACTCAGCTTTCCTGTTAAGCAGCCAGCTGCTTTGAAATTCAATTTACAGAATTTTTTTCATTCATTTTTCAAGTAATCAGTTTAAACTTGAACAAAAACATTGAACTGACTGGAGAAATGTGGCTGTTACATTCCATAATAAAATATGGTGATTTGGCATGGCCTTTTATTTTTGAGGTGGTTTTTCTTTAACATCACACTGCAGAATTTTGATCTGAGAACAGCTTGCTTGGTTTTAATTTCCTTCTGCAGGAGTAAGAAAGCCTGTATCTGATTATTAAGGAAAAAAATATTATTTTCAGAAAAAAAAAATTACCAACACTGTGATCAAGGTCATCATAGTTTTGCCTCTCAATGGCTGTCCTATAAAGTAGTTATCCCAGATTTCTCCCCTGCCCAAACTTGTCAATGGCTAGCTCCTCTGACCTGTAATTATTAAGCTGTATGTATGAATCTCATTTACATGGCTGAATAAAGGGTGATCAGGGTACATCTGAAAAGAAATGTAAGGCTCAGTACAGCTGGACGAAAATACAGTACAGGCTAAAAATACTGGTTTTTCTCAAAATAGCTCATCAGATTAAATGCTAGATTAGTTAAATGCTAAAGAGTTAATATGATAATGGGTATTACGAAGTCTCAGTAAATTAAGAATAACAAAAACATCCTAAGTTAGTTGAAGTTTTGTTTTAACCTGAGTAAAACTCACCTTGTATTCAACGTGACTGTATGTATGCCTGAAGCAGTGACCCCCATCAGTGACAGAACATCTACATTTGTGATGCTTAGATAAAAAATAAACCACTAGTTCTGCAGATGTACTAAAAACCATGGACAGAATGTCTTTTGGATAGGATAGTACACTGGGTGAACAGGGTCCTAATCTTTGAGGAGTAAGACAACAGTCCTTTTCTTTATTTCTGTGTGTGTGTCTCTAGAGTATTTTCCCTATTTAAATGTATTTACTTTATGAATAAACTATACTTTTACATTTCTTTTTTATGTTGTGCTACACTTACTTGCCATAACCTACAAGGTGATACAGTATTAGTCTGAGAGAACAGACTTACAGTAGGCATTGCACATGGGAGTCCTTTGTCTTCAGCCATCCTCCTCCCTCATTTTATCTCTCAGTGGTCTGGCACAGACTTTGCGGGTGCCTTGTCTTTATCATCCATTAGGAACCATGAGAATTTACACTACTCCAAATACGCAGATTTTCACATTACCTCACATACCGTGAAAAACCATTTTATAAGTCAGATCTGGAAGGGAAAACATTGTAAGAGGCACTACCTCCAATTTTTAAGCAGTAACAATGATAAACAGAGCTTTGTCTTATATGGATAAGTCTTTTAACTGAAGTTTGTCAAGTTTAGGTCTATTCACAAAAAGTCTTGGATTTTATTTATTGGCTACACAAGAAATTGTATTTCTCATCACTGTTTTTTCAAATTAAAATAGTCTTGAGAGCCATACAACAAGATCCTCAGGGTCAAGACTAGAGTCAGTTTGGGAGGTTTCTGGGAAAAAGGTTTCTGTCTCCACAGCACACAGGTCTATCCTAACTGGAGGCCAGGACTTTCTTCAGTATTCACCCCTCAAAGCCACTGCATGATGGGGGCTGCACCGCAGCCTGCTGAGTGCCTGAAGAGAAGGCATGTAACTAGAGCTGGGACTGAGTTCAGAAACAGATCATACATCTCAGTCCCTTGTTTGAGCAATCTTGGGCTCTCTGCTGCTGCCACCTAAGATCACCCTGAAGTATGTGTCAAAACATTTTGCCAAGTTTTCATTTTTCAGGGCCTAAATGTGCCATACTCTTTAACCAATTCCCCCATGTTTTCCAGCCTTGGTCATTGCCCTGTCAAGGCGCTGAGCAGTGATGCAGGCAGCAGTGTTCCTTCTGTGCTAAGCATATCAGGTTGGATTCCAGGGGCCTGACAACTTCCAAATCCTTAAAGTATCAGGTCAGAATCAAATCTGACTTCTGTTTCACCACAATGCTGTTCTTGACTACAGGAATACCACTAACTACAAAACCAGATCTTCTGTTTGATTATAATGCATTATCTGGTATATAAAAAACCAGCACAAATAAAAAACACAGTAGAAATGTGGGATTAGGGTGGTCTGAGCTGGGTTAGATAGATATCTCTATGTTTTTGCTGTCCCAAGAATTCATTGCTCTTCTCCTTTCACTTTCTGGTATAAGGTGCAGCTATTCCGTGGATTTGTCTTAATATTATGATAATCTGTTATCCGATTCTGATTGTGGAAGGTGCCATGTGAGGAGTTGTTACACAGGGAGAAACAGCATTCCAGCTAGCAATGTGCTTTTCAGGAGAAAAGTTAACTTTAGAAAATGTTATATTCTGACTAACAAAAGCCTTGTGCTGAAAAGCATCCTAAATGCCCTGCTAGCTCTAACAGAGAAAGAAGGATATCTGAACACCTCCCTGCACACCTTTTTTTGCCCCAGCATGTACCAGGCAACCTAATTATCATAGATTATCATCTTATTTAGAGAGGTATAATACACCAGCAAGCAAATGCAATGTCTTCCAAAGCCTGATGTTATGCAGTGATAAGCGTCTTGTAGTCACTGTATATTACTTTCTTGTATGACGTTATTATACATAGCTATGAACATATTCCCTGATGTCAGCTACTATGTACAGGGAACTGCGGGTCCCTTTGAACATTTGCTGACAGCTAAAATATTGAATGGAAGCACAAAGCACTGATTGTTGCAGATTGGAGCTAGTCAAACAAATCAAGGGCAAATTGAATACATCTTGTAATTATCCCTCCTTGCAATGTTCAAATGGCGGGGGGAGGGAAAAGGGAGGATTAATTTAGGTAAATGCTTTTCCTTCTTTTTTTTTTTTTTTTAAACAAAATATTATTTTTCCTGAAGTGGTCTCTCAAGTCACCCAAGTGTCGTTCAAATAGAGATGTCAAAAAATTCTGACAATTTCATTTACAATAAATATTTCACCCTCTGCCTGAACCTTTGATTTTCCACCTATTTATGAAAAAGGTGAAGTTTCTTTGTTTTGTGTAGAAGGCAAGTCAGCAGCAGTGCATAAGGCATAAAGCTTTCTACAAATCCTGAATGTTGGAACTGACTCCTGATCCATCCAGAAAAAAATGGCCTAGGTGTTGCATTCTTCTTTCCATATAATGAGACAGTCCTCTGTTGTAATTTGACTTTGGACATATGACATATCAAAAGTGTCATTTATATCCTCTGTGCTATTTGAACACAATTTTACATGTAGAGAGATCCAAAAGGTGTGGTGGGCATAAGGCACAGACCAGAGACTCTTCACTTGAAAAAACGAGGACTAAAGGTACTTAGATAACCTAGATAACAAGCCGCAAACTATAAAGAGATAAAAAATCTTCTGCTCCATTGACAATATTTGTCAACTGACAACTGACAAAAGTGGTTGCTGGATAACTATTTTCTCAAAAAGTGTTAACTTTAAATAAAAACCAGCAATGAAAAAAATCAAACATCTCTCATTTTATATACATATTACAACAATTTGTTTTGATAAGGTTGAGATATTTAGTTATACTTGTATAAATTTTATGGTTTAAATTTGATTATAGATCAAATTAAATATATTTTAGCATATTGGAAAAGTCATGAAGAAATTTAAGGATTTTATCGAAACAAAATACTGTTACACTGTCGCGGGCTGATGGCCCGGACACCTGTCTGTTTTAGGCTTTTTCTTCCCAAAGTCCAGTCTCAGAGCCTAAAGAAAAACGGAGCTCGCCGGTTGAGGTTTCAACTATGTTTATTCTTTCTTATCCCAGAGCCTGTTATCCACCGCTGCTGGAGTGCTGCAGAGCTGCACACAGTCTGAAATCCCCAGCGAACTGTCCCCTGGCGGGATGCCCCATACGTTTTCTAGGGGTCCGGTGACCCAACCACCTTCCTCAACGTGTCTTTTTTTATAAATCTATACCAATTAATTTAAAAAATGTCAAGTCTACCCACACCAATCTCTTCGTACCACCATCACTACAGAAGATGGAGGAGAGAGAAGAAAGAAGAAGGGACAAGGGATGGAAGGACACCGCCCTAATTCCTCCATCTTGACCCTCTCAGACTCCATTCTAAAAACCCCAAATTCTATATTTTTCACCCAGTGAAAAATTTTACTACTATCTATTTTACAGTTTCGTAGCTTGTAATTCTTCTCGTAATGTTGGCAATTTTTCCCATGAGCTGAGGTCAAAGACAGTACTGTTTTGGGCTCTCTGCCAAGGTCTCAGACCCTCCTGTCGGGGTCCCAGACCCCCCAAGGCAGCCGGAGAGATGCCCTGAACTCCAACATCACACAGGCAAAAAATCCCAACATCAGTATTATTTAATTTCTGGTGTTTTCAAATCATGCATGCAGGCTTTCTGTTAATTGATGCAACTTAGAAGACTGAATACTGCTATTTGCAGATTTAACAAGTAGAAGTAGTAATTACCTTGAATCTTGCTTAGAGACATCAGCTTCAACACAGAAATAGAACTCAAATCTCCAGAAAATGGTGCATTGAAATTCTAGTTTATGAGAGGACATAATTCAGCTTTATATGAAATGGCACAGGATTTAAATCTGTTTCCAAAATTTGAAAACTATCAATCTTACACAGTCATAGATATTGTAACCAGTCATGTACATTACCTTGTTTCCAAAATTTCAACTTAAAACCAAAAAGGGCCTCTGTAATACTTGGCATTACAGCTTCCCAAAGCTAACTCTTTCAGGCTACTTGCTTTTTCATCTGCTTCACAACAGCTGTTAACTGCTACTAAAACTTTCTCTATTAAAAAATATGTGTTTTCTATGCATTGAAACATAAAAAAAATAATAACTAAAAAAAATCTCAATAAAGTCAGTATTAAAGCTGAAGTTTATTTTACAGTTCCAGGATTGCTAGGTTTAGATAATTATGGGGGCAGTATTCAAGTATGAGCATGTTTAAATATGACCACTGACCTGTAATGTCTATGAGCTCGAGTGTGGCCATGTTTCTTAAACCTTTTATGCCATTTAATCTGCCTGAGCTCTTCTACAAAGATTTCCCCTGACAGAGTGCAACAAAAGAAACAATGGCCTTTCCCTAAACAAAAAAAAGATGCAGCTTTGGGCAGTCTGCCTTTACAAGCGCCAACAACATTTCTTTCAAAGGCACCTGCTGTTACACATCAACCCTGGCCTACAAAGGACAGCAACAATGACAGCATCCTTTTTTTTCCCACTCTAAGAAACTGAAGTCATGAATTGTATCCTGATGGCTTTAATTTATGACATGCAAACAAGGCTGGGTTTCTTTAACCTTCAAAATCATGTATCATAAAAATTACCTAAGAGATTAAGAAGAAAAAAAACCTAACAAAGCATTTTTTAGAAACTGTCACTGCTTTTTCAGTGTATATAGCTGAGTTTGAACTACATGTTAGACTCCCACACACAAAAAGCATAGATTAGCAGGCATTAATATCTCTTCTGCTTTAGTAATTGTCCAGAAACATTGAGTTTGCTTTTACACAGGGATGAATCTAATGTGATGGTTACATCCCTAAAGTAAAGGGAGAAAAAGTACTATCACAACGCCTTCATGTTAACAGTGCCAATTCTCATGACAGCATGTCTGAAAAGAGACTCTTGGTGAGAACACAAGGATTCTTCACCACTATGCTGGCAGAGTCAGGATTATTACTGGAGCTGTCAGACATACTTTCAAGATTTTCTTTCTCTAAAAAGCCTGTCATAATGGAACCCTCCCTCCTTTTTTATTATCTCGTTTTTTTCTTTTTACAAAAAGCCCTTTTTGCAACTAGAATGGTCTAAATAAATCTATTTTCCAGTGACAAATAAGGAGTGATTTTAAATTTTGATTGGGACTGTGGTTCTCATCAACTTTGTCCTGTGTTAGAAATTGCCAGAAACCCATATACAGAGTTATCAGTATCCCCATAACCATGGTCTATCTAACAGGGTTACTGAGGTTCACAAGCTTAAAAAAACTGACAAAAGAACGTGGAGTAACTAAGACTAGAAGAGTAAAGTATTCCAAAATGAAAAGTCTGACATTTAAAGGTCTGAATTTCTGTTTTCCCAGTATCAGCCTTCAATGCCTGCACTATTAGCATAAGCTGAAGGACACTGAGGAGCGGCAGTTGGTTGGAGGATGATGGCTTTGATACTGGGACTGCAGCGAGATCCAGATGTTAGGAGAGTGTTGTTTGGATGTCTGACTCTGTAGATAGATTTTTTTTTCCTCTTATTCCTTTGTTGATTTTGAGTGCTATATGTATTAGCCTGTTTTGAAATGGACTCCTAATTTCTCATGGGAGATATTTCTCAAGTTCCCACTTCACTTGAAACACAATTGGTTCAAATTTTTCCCCTCATTAATACTCAGATCACTTCCAGAGGAAGCATGTGCATCAGTCTCTCAAGAGTTCAAAGACTTTTTGTCCTTTGTTTTTGGGAAAGACAGGAAAGCTGTCTCCTAAAGCAAGAATATATTTCAGAAGAGATCTTAGAAGGCACTTTACCTGCCATGAAGCAACTTCAGTGAAAGGGAAAAATAAAAAAAAAAGAGAAAATCAGAAATCATGAATGCCTAAGCGAAATCTTAAGTGATTCTGTTCTCAGAGCCGAACAGGTTACTGATTTGATTACTGCATTAAGGAGTTTCTTCAGGGGTCACAATGCTTTTCCACAGTTCAGATGTCAGAGGGATTGAGTAGAAAAAGGAGAACAAAGAAGCCATTATCACTCTTTTTGTAATTGTGGTGCTAAGCATCATGGTTCAGGTAACCATTAAGTAGAAAATCAGAATTTCCAGACCAGAACAAAACAGTGGTCCATCAAATCTAGTAAAATATTTCTGGTAGTATGTAACACCATAAAGCATAACCTCCACATAATGCTTTTATGTGTGGTGTTCTATTGACAGTAATTTCCTCTAGATCCCAGCTCCTAATGAATTTATTCTCTGAAACAGTAAACTTTACTGTTATAAATTACAAAAAGCAACTCCAGTGTCAATAAGCCTTTATTTTCTTAATTTAGATGTGTTTTGTGTTCATCTGCACTCTTACATGTGTATATGCTAAGACAAGTTGACAAATTCACTGCTCACTCATAATTTGTATTTTCAATTACATTAATCTACCTTAATAATTTTAGTTTACAATATTTCATTACATCTAACCAAAGTCTTTTATACTTCAAACTTATTTTTTTAGTATTTTTGAGCTGTCTAGTTCCTTTGTAACAATAGGTATGATAATATTAGTAAAATAATACATATCTAAATAACACATGCATGTGTAGAAATGCCCATTTTGGAAGGGTTGGCATATTCTTTCAAAAAAATTTTTTTTTTGAAAATTCTCTCCTGTCTCATCCGAAGACAAAAAATGGACTACCTGCATACTTTTTTTCCTTCTGTTTCTGATAAATAAAGTTCCTGAAAATCAGTGGATTGTATGCCTGTGTTTTCTTTCACTTTCTGGTTAGTCTGTTTTCTGGAGAAAAGCATGCAGATAAAAGCATAGGTTTTGGCTGCTTGACTAAAACTTTAAAGAAAACTTGCTCCCAGGCAGATGTTGCAGCATGATTATAAATGAGCACAAAAATACACATGCTGAAATACAGGGAAGTTTTTCTTTCTAGAGTTAGTGTTGAAAAAACTAAATCTTAATCTGTAAGAAAAAGCATCTCAATAAACATTTCATTGACCTGATAATTTTTAAAGGCCTAGAACTTAAAGGGAAACTTTCTGTTTTCTTTGATGAAAAAGAATATGTAGCTACAAGACAGCAAGTATTCAAAGTTCAAATTATATAATTTAAATTCATGCAAGTATAAATGCACTGGTTCATAGTAACACATCAGCAATACAGCTGTTGGTTTTAATGTTTGAAATTCAGATTGTGTGCCTGCACATAAAGTAAGCAAATAAGAGTTATTGTTTACCTGAAAAGTCGTCTTCATAGCTGTGAGCATAATATAAAGCAGCTTTTGCTCTGACATGTCTGTATTTTCAAAAGCGGAAAGTATGATTTCTGCCTAAATGTCATTGTCCTCTGAAAAAAAGATGATAATTTTATTCCTTTTATTTATGAATGAATTGTTTGATAAGAAGATCATTCTTGCATTGGGATTTCTTTTTTCCAAATCAATGTAAAGACTTTTTAGTAATAAAAGGGAAAATACTGCATAAACTACATTCAGTGTTTAGGATGCTCTGGTATTGTGAAAGGCTGAAATACAAATCTTCAAAGTACTCAAAGGATGAGTTTCAGTAAGGGATCATTTTACTATATCAAAGAACAATTAACTTATTCATTACAAATTTAGAAACATGTCTAATTGCATCCATGGACATATCTAACACTTATTAATTGAATTTCTCACTTGAGAAAAAAACTATTCAAGTATGAGCTGAAATGTTTTCTTACATACTTACATCTCTCTGAAGTCACTGAAATGTAAGCAGGTGCTTTCATAAGCAGAACTATTATGTTAGTTAGTGAAAATTATTCTTCAAAAGATTGGCTTGTGAATGACTAGCACATTCAGGGTTAAGTATCTTTAAAAATATGAAGAGTTCAACAAGAAAAAAAGGTATGTGCAATTTATTTTGACTTGTATATCATGACCATTGCCTAGATTCGAACATTCTTTTGCTTAGAGTGTTCAAGTTGGAATCTAAATCAAGCTCATCTGAGTCAGAAACTTTATTTTTCCTTGCTAATGTAGTCTCACAGTTTGGCATTAGGAAAAGATTATATGTGCCACCAGAGACATCAAACAGCGGGAAAAATGAGCTGTTACATACTGGAGATTTTTTAGGGTTGCCATTTGGTTCCTAATTCTTTAAGTCACTTCAGTTTCAGCCAGATCACCTCTGTTCATTACTCTGCCTTGGCTGTGCCACCCCAGATTCTGAGGATTTACAAAGTAAACTGATCTTTGTTTACTGAACTGATCTTTGTTAAGAATAACTTGGGCATGTTGGTTCATTGATCCAGTCTGCTGCCCATCGAATAAGGGGTAACATTCACACAGCACAGGTGTCAGGAGCTCTTTAATCTACCTCATCTCTGAGACATTTCCATCTCTCATGCCTGAAGGATTCATGCTTTGTTCAGTGTGTCACTATTTTACTTCAATGTAATTTAAAGTATATATTAAGAGATATAAAATTGAGGACTAAATGATCAAAAAGGGCATTTTCCTATAAGTTATGGACCACAATCTGTCTTTACCTGTGGTTGTGGGTTGATTGCAGATGAATTAGGAGGGATACAAGCTGCAGAAGAATTTGCTTTCATGTCATAGAACAAAGCCCTGTAAGTCCTGACTTCCTCCCTTTTCATGTGGTAGTTCTGAATCCCTTCAATTTTGGTTTTATCTGTGGGATAGAAATATTTGGTCATTTATACAAAGCATCAGAGGGACACTGATACCAGCATAGCATTAATTTTATCCAGTCCAAAACAAAGAATCCTTCCAGGAAGCATAGGTCTGGGGAAAAAAAAAAAAAAAGAAAAGAGGAAAGGAGAAACAAACAAAACAAAATAATGAAATGCGTGTTTGGGAAGGACTTCAAAACATAATAAATCAATGACATTGTTGTCATGCTCTGGCAATCTAATTTGACTGAAATAGCATGCACAATCAGGATACTTAAACAAACTTGAAGTCTTTCTTCTACTGTCTGAATCCCACATATAAAAGTATCTGGCTAAGCTTAGAGGACAAAATAGAAGTGGAAATACGATTGATGACAAAAATTGTAAAGCCTGCCATATTTTCTAGCTTTTGATATTGGCAACATGACTTTCAACCAAAATTTGTAATGCTTAAGAATCATCCAACAATTCACATTTGCTTGATGAGAACTGAGAAAAAAATAGAAGACAGATGAATCCAGCCCTTGACTTTAAAATATGTCATCATTTGATATAGAAAATACTTGCAGCACTTTGAAGTGTTTTGGCAAAACTTTGTAATAGGCAAGACTGCCAGGCTGCATCTGAGCTGGCAGAAGTACATCATTTATAAAATCCAATAGAGTACTGACATTTGCATGACAGGATATTTTATAGTAGCTCAGGAATTCTACTGTATTTTATCTCTGGCACTGCAACTTTTTCATTTAGACAACAAACTGCTATGGCCGAAATTATAACTTGTTTTAGTTTTCACTTGCTCAAGAATTGTTTTTCAGCACTTACAGAAGACTCTAGGAACACTTGACCCAGTACATCCTCTGTCACAAAAGCAATCCTTCTTTCCTCCCTGCCAAGATTGCACAGTAATCAGAAGACTAAGACGTCATTGCTGCAAAATCTTTATGCACATGTAATAAGGCTCTTACATACCATGGGAGAAGGGAAATATTTATGGTCTATTTCTCTAACTATGGATTTGCTGAACCAACACAGAACAAGACAACCTTTTTTCTTTTCATATAGAATTTACATTGCTGCCTTTTTTTTTTTTTTTCCTAATTGCTGAAAGCTATACATGCCTTGTACCTGAGATTTAAAATTTTGGAAATATCATTGTCTACAGTCCGTGGATATAAACTTTGTAAGAGTTTTTTGACATCTTTTCTTTTAGCTGTGGTTATACCAGGCCAAGTAGCTACTCCTATGTGGCCCCTTGCTCTTCACGGTCCTGCTGATAGATGCTATCTCCTGAGAACTTGGATACATCTTTATTGTGAGGAATCTGACAGGCAGGGCCTAGGCGCTGTGGAAGATCTCGTGATGTTACGGCAAGGGATAGGGCCCCTCAGCTCCTCTCCTCTCTAGATATGTTATCTCTTAAGACATACCAACCCTCTTCCTGGAATGTAACCCCTCCTGGTCCCAGTAATTTTCCACTACCCCCTACTAACCTGAAGAAGACCAGTACACCCCCCTGTGACGTAGTGAGACCCTCTCTATATATGTGTACCCCTCGAGCTGATTGAAGTCTTTGATCGTCCATCGTATCGATGTCTGCGTGTCTCAGAACCGAGCCGTTCGAAAGGAAGTCGAGTGACCGTGCTGTTTCCTCCACCCCAGGCCACCCTTGTCTTTAAAAGACAGCACTTTATTAACCCATTTCATTGAAAATTAGTTAAGCTAGTTTAAAATGCTTGCACTGTAGGTCTTTCCATCTGAAACAAGTTAAGTGGTCACAAGAGCACCTCAGCTGAAAGATCTGGATAGACAATCACAAGGAGCAGAATAAGATTAGCTCTGGTTGGGTGCAGAGATCAGGAGTCACAGGGGCTTTCATCAAGCCCCTCATCCAAAAGTAGTTCTTAATTTTAACTAGTTCTCTTTCACTCAAAAAACCCCAAGTGAAGATTCAGGGAATTACAAAGAAATCTGAGGTCATGCACAAGTGGTTCTATTCAGATAGATATAGATATAGATATAGATATAGATATAGATATAGATAAGATAAAGATAGAGATAAATATAGAGATAGAGATAGAGATAGAGATAGAGATAGAGATAGAGATAGAGATAGATATATGCCAAAACATGTTAAAGAACAGATTTAAAAGTAATTTTGAATTCTTCCTTGTAATAATAAAAATGGGAAAATAAAAAAAAGAAACTTTAAGAAGAAGTGTCTGTTTAAGGATGGTGATCAGTTATTTATTTAAGGCCCAGAGAGTGCAACAGTCCTTTTTAGTTTAACTAGGTACAAGACATCACTTTTATGAAAGAAAGAAGGCTTAAAACCACAAAAAGTGGTACAGTGAAATGCAAGGAGACATGATCAGATAAATATACCTCCCTGGAAAGAACACTATTGATTTTTATAGTGTTTGTTCTGCAGGGATTCTTTATTCAACCCTGGCAGCCTTTCAAAATCTGCATTTAAACAAAATTTTTTAAAGTGATGATCCTGATCCATTTTCTCAATGTCAAGAAATAAAAGTGTACTCTTAATGAAAAAGGCACTCTAGATATAAAACATTTAAAAGCTTCATGCTAGAATACTTGCTGGTTAAAAAAAATGGTGTGGGGGTGTAAAGGACACTTAATTTTTTTTTTTTTTAATGCCAATGCCAACAAGCAATTCAGCCAAGAGGAGACTTAAAATCAGTACTCCATCACCATCCATCAGGCCCAAATCTTTTATTGAAAATGATGCTTGAAAATTATTGATGACTCAAGGTGTGCAAAGACCATTTCAAGCTTCCAGTTTCCAGCTCATATGATGAGAAAGTCACCACAAAGATGTCTGTTCATTGATTTTCTTTTGCTCCTTCTTGCTTCCCCCTCCTTCCTCAGGAGCAGTTTACCTGTTAGTGGTCCTTCTGTATGTCATGTACTAAACAAGTGATGATGCCAGGTGGTTTCAACTGTAGAACTTTATTGTTAAAAATAATTCTTTCTCTCCTCGACAAATGTTTACACACTGCAGTGATTTTTCCAAGTGTCTCAATGTTCAGTTTACGCTAAGGAAGAAAAGGGACAACAAAACAAAATATTTCTGCCTCTCATGGTTCCCTTCTTTCTCCCTCCCTTTCTCCCTCCCTTTCTGCATATATTCTGCACATGTTTGGTAAGAACACTACAATAGCGAGATGTCCAATGTTTGCTTGTCTGGTGGCCAATTTAGCAAGAGTTTTGAAAGTCAGAATCACATCACAGTTGTCCATACATTTCAAACAGGTACACTTACTGCCCCAGACACACTGTAGCTGAGATTGCGGTGAAAAACAGAAGGAAACCTTTTCTAAGAGCAGCATTCTTTTTTATACTTTTACACTTACACTTTTATACTTACAATCTCTCATTCATATGACTCCTTCCTTCCTTCCTCCTACATGGGACTTAGGTACCTGAGCAAGCTGCAGTCAGGAACAGAAGGCAAAAGAGGACAAAGCTGAGGTAGAGCTTAAAATCACCTCTTCAAGTTCAGATCAGTGAAGGAGTTGCAAGCTACATTGGGAACCTAGGAAGCAGAGGGTGGGGGAATAAACAAACAGAAAAAGACTTCTCAGGCTTTTTAAATTCTCTGAAACCCTCCTGATTCTCAGCCCTTCCTCAGAGCCTCTGATGGTGTCTCTTTCTCCATTTTTCTCAACTACTTACTCCCTTGCCCCACTAGCCTGAAAATCTCCACTCACTCCCTTGCCACTATACACCACTGCTGTTAAATCGGTTTTATACGTACTGTTCAATGCCCTGAGCTGCCTCTTCAGGGATCTGCCATGGAGAGAGAACTTTAAATTCTGTGTTTAACTTTTACTGCCGCCACCATCTATCATCAGTTCAAGAGGAATCACATTATTTTCCTCATTTCCTTCCCTAGCAGTCCCTTAACTATGAGCTTGCATTTTATCTCACTAATCTGAATTCTGGAGTGCTGTATAAACATCTCTGGGTACGTGGAAAAGGGAGTATGAATTATGCCATGCTGAAAAGGCAAGAAAATAGCCATAAGTAACATTTTATCAAAATCAAACCCACTCCCATGCAAATGAGTTCATACTATGAAGGAACTGAATGCACCCCGAGTTTTTTGTCTGTTAGGAATCTATATATGTGGAGATACATTTGTTCTTTTTGAGCTGAATTCTACTTAAACTGGGAGATGGGGAAGTGACACAAAATGGAATGAAGAAAAAGAATTCCCACAAGACACTAGTGTCATGTTTCCAATTGTTGAATCAAATCTACCTTGCAATGACACTCTCCCCTTTAAAAAACTCTCTCAGGAATTTAAAGACTTAAAAAAGCTTCAGGCTGAAGTGCACTGTGACATTCAATCCAATACACTAAAAACCAATCCATACTGTAAAAATGTTGTAAACAATGTCAGCAGCAACTATAACAAGAAAACAAAAGATTTTACCTTTCTTGGAGGTATGTATATATAAAAAATAATTTGGGATATATTTCTCATTATATTATGAATTAATGTGATACCAGAAATCTCACTGGTGAGTGGGCTCTTGCTGTATGAATAAAATGAAATGCATATGTACATTTTTTCCAAGATTAGCATCTTTATCACATCTAAATACAGATTTATGTGGCTTTAATTGTATGAAGTTAGAAAACAATTTGAGTTGCAAATAGCACTGGATAGGGAGATGTGTATAGGAAAGAAGTCTGTATTAGCTTATTTTTTTCCTTGATTAAGGGTTCAGAGTTTTTCTATACTAACCTAAAAAAGGGATGCCTTAGCAGATATTCATGCACACAATTTGACAATAGAGTCAAAAATTCTTATTTCATAATAGCAAAATATTGTCAAATTATACACATCTTTCCCTAAGAGACTTAGAATTGTAAAGAAATGGTGAAGAAGAGAATTATTCACGGCATATTTTACAGAACACATTCTTAAGCCTGACAGCAAGCTACCGTCATTTTATTTTCCTTGAATGCCTTCCTGGAGTACAGCACAGTAGGAGATAGGACCTAAATTGTTCAGTGTCTCTTCGGCAGACAGTGCTGACAACATGATCTTCCTCAGTGGACACTGATTTTTATGCTATGTAATCTAATAGTGACAGCAGGCACAGTAACAGCAGGTTTTCTCTCTGGCATAAGGCAATACGACAGTCTGTACTGGGGATGTCTGAACTAGTCCATTAGGTCATTAAAAAGAAAGAGTAAAAGCATACTAAAAAAAAAAAGAAAAAAACAACAAAACCAGACATCAAATAATGGAAAAGTCTTTAAACTGGTTAGTGAGGATGGAAGCAACAGGTAACACAAGTACAGACTTGTATTATTAGAGAGATTCTAAAGAGCCATGGACATGAAATCATAGTAATTGCCCATGTAAATATAATAAAAAGATGGTTCATTGTTGCAAGCAGTTCAAACATTATAGTCTACATCTATAATAGCGCTTTCTGAGAAAGAGCTTTGAGAATATATGTGCTAAACGGTAAGCTTAAATCAAACCTGGAGTTAAGGAGCTAAATTTTCTAAGTAATTCAGTAATATCTAGAGTTATTCCCTGAGTTACTCCCTGAAAAAATGTTATGAATTTAAAAATGAATCACATAAAGTGCGTAGGCTTCATAGCATAAAAAATGCAGAGAGTGTAAGATATAGAAGTAGCACCAATGTATTATGAAAATTAAAAGATTAAGTGTTATCAAAGGTTGCTAAATCTGGTTTGGATTTTATTTAGCACCTATTTCCTTCTGTGTTAACAGGACCTTTGATGAGTGCACTTACTGAGTTATTTCACTGATGCTCTGGACTCCACATCCAGGATAGGAGATTTTGCCAGACTTACTCAGTGGTACATCACTGGGTTTGCCTAATTAGTTGAATCACCTGGATGTGCTACCTCAAAGATTAAAGTGCCTCAATGTCTTTGTAAAATACAAAGCAAAGAAGCATACCTTTTATTTTAAGTAAAGTTAATAAAATCACAAAAGGCTTTTTTAGTCTCCCAGGTGGAACTTTCTCCTTGAGGTGAAACGTTGAAAGCAACTGAGTATAGATAAGCTCCAAATATTAAAGACAGTTTGATTCCACTATTGAGAAGGGGAAATAGAAGGCTCTGGAGCCACTGAAGTAGTCCTGTTTGTGCTTCTTATTTGAAGTTTAAGGTGTGTCAGGAGGATATAGCTGATGACTTTGCTGCATATATTCTTTTGGCTAACAAGTACCTTGTAAAAAGATGAGAAATTCAAAAAATATTTTTTTAGTTAGGACGTGTTGTTGCTTAACTTAATTTGTCTGCTGTGTGATCATGGCGTTCTTAGGACTGTTTGGTACTTTTGCAGCATTAAGAGGACAAACAGAAATAAGTTCAAAAGTTCAGGCTTTGGCTCACATTTCAATGACAAACTGTACACAGGGAAATCATCAATTTCACAATAGACAGAACACAGATCTTAATGGTGGGGGGAATCATATAAAAATATATGTCCCTATCAGAGAACAGAAAGAAACACATGAAAAAAATATAAATTGAATTTATTAAGGAATCATGATTCATTTTAGTCTTTGAGTGATACTTGTCCAGATTACCACTGACAAATTGTCCTTTGAATAAGACAAATCTCCTTTTAACCTTATATTATTTTTAGGTCAGCTAATCTGAAAGCACTGGAATGATACCACAGAAAAAAGGCTAAGAACACTGCTTTTGTACACCTAACCATAAGTTAATTATTCTGTTGCTGCTAGTCCAAAAGGTAAAAATAATTTTGTAGGACATTTTCTGATTGTTAATAGGTAGACAAATGTTACAAACATGATTTCTTCCTTCTGTCAGCTTTAAACAGACAGGAAAACAGCCAGGAAGTGCACTTTGATGCTTACATTAAAGGATTTGCCAAGGCAGTGCTTAATAGGAAATGAATCTTTATGCTTTTTAATATGTTAGTCTTAAACAAGCATAATTGAAATCTTCTGTCTGGAATACAAACAGTCTGTGTTTTACTTCAGTAAGCAGACATGATTACTGCTGCTCTGTCGAAGCCCTGTTGCTTAACTGTCTCGTGCTTTCAAATCAAATTATACATCCTCTCCCTCCACTGCATTGAAAGATGATAAAATAAACAAGGCAGTCACAAAACACTCTCATTTTTTCCCCATTGGTCTAGTAGAATCCAAAAGAGGATGAGGCTGAAAAAGAGTGGATAAATCCCCTTTTGAACCTCTGTATTAGATAAAGCAGGCTAACAGAGAGAGGAGTGATCACTTTACAGCAGAAATGAACTTCTCACAGGAAGTTTGATAAATTGACATCATTCCAGGCAATTTGAGGTAATACAATCTTCATGTCTGAACAGCGTAATTACTAGATATGTTTCCAGCATTTGGAAACAGTGTATCAATCACCAGAAACAGTTTAAGCAACAATTTCTTCCAATGGGAAAAAAATAAAAAGGAGGAGAGGAAAAATAGAAAAAGACAGATGAAAACATGCTAAGCAGTAATTTAGATATTTTTAAGGGTAAACAAAATATTAGAGCTGGAGGAAACATATACCACTTCAGTTTGAGGCAGTGAAGAGAAGACCTGATGCAAGTGAGACATTTTCAGAGGGGAGGTGGTCTATCTGATGCCAGGTACATGGCTATCCTCTAGAATAATCTAACCTAATGTCCTGGGTTACAGTGTATTCCTGTTCCATCTTAATGAGCTGTTGAAACCAGGTGTAGCAATGTTCCCTGCCTCTTCCCTCTGGACTAATGGGCCCAACAATGCCTTGCCTCATGACCCATAGATAACTGGCTCCTGGACCATCTCCTGTTAATGGCCCCATCAATGCCTTGCCTCATCACTCACCATCCCATTGTGAGATGCTCTGCCCAGGGGGAAGGAGCCAAGCATTCCCACCTGGATATAGCCTGGGGTTTTGGAACAGCAAGCAGCAGCCTTTTCCACTGGGTTCCCAGACAAGAGCTACACTGTTGCTGTGGTCAGGGGGCAGCATTCCCCGGTGGGTCCTTGGAAGGAAGGAGGGCTGCAAGCAGCTTACTGGGGCTTATGCAGTGTCTCTGGGCTACACCTTAGCAGGCAGCAGCAAGCCGTAAGAGAAACACAGTATCTCCTTGATGGTGGAGTCAGGGTTTATTTCAGGTCCAGAGCTGGCAAGGGGCGGGGGGGAAGGGGAAAGGGAGAGGGAAGGGGAAGGGGGAAGGGAGAGGGGGAAGATCC
>WEIT01029771.1:439-27438 GCA_013389985.1 Dryoscopus gambensis | reverse complement strand
GCATGCAAGGCCACGAGGGTGCAACACTGTAGCGGTGGCAGCAGGCACCCAGTGCTGGTGGGAGCATGGCAGCGAGTACATTGCAGCGAGCACACGGTGCTGGTGGGTGCATGGCAGCGAGCGCGTGGCAAAGCCGCGCTGCACGGGTGAGCACATGGCACAGCCAAGGGACGGCGGTGAACACCGCACCAGCTACACAGCGAGTCCAGTAGGAGAAGCACGGCTCTCTGCATGTAAGCGGTGAGGAGGAGATCCAGGGACCCCGGGGGCACCAGCACTGGCAGCACCAGCAAAGGCAGCACCACGTCCATACTCCCTGCACACAGAAAGATTTGCTCAGAGAGGCACAACCGGGGCCGGTGGGGCAGCCTTCGAGCCGCCCCAGCACCACCCGACCCGCACCGTTCCCGTGACAATCAGAGCTCCCGTCTCCTGCCGACTCTCGTGAGCTAATGCTGTGCTGGAGGGGGGACCTGGAGGGACGGGTGACCCCTTTCCTCAGGGCGGGCCTGCAGCATTTGAGCATTTGTACCGGCTTGTGCAGGGGCAGCTGCGGGCTGAGCACGTTGTTCCTGCAGCTGGTCCGCAGAGCTCTTTTGTTTTTGTTATTCAAAATGTTGCCACAATCCTAGACCTTATTGTTAAAAACGGGATCTCAACTCTTTATATTGGGGTAAAAGTCTGCCCATTTTATTAAAAAGAAAAATCAGAGGCGGAGACCCAGGCTAGCCCTGAGTCCCACAGGACAATTCAGAAACAAAGTATTCCACAAACTGCACACGCACTGGGTGTTCCTCAGGACGCGAGTTCCCTCGGAAGACCCGGAGGTCAGCTCCAGGACAGTTCTTACAGCTTTTTCCAGCTCGGTGCTTGGTCCCTTCTTGATCTGCAGTCTCATTGGCTCGTTCTAGGGGTTCTGATTGGCCTATAACCAGAGTCATTCCTGACCAATCATTTCCCGAAGGCGTTGAATGATTGGTCAGGTTGTTGTCCAATTGTAGTCCTCTACTATAATTACATCTCTATAATAATGACATCTCTATGATGTCATCCTCTTCTGTCGTAGCTTATTTCCAGATAGTTCCCATCTCTATCCCCATCTAATGGCCACTCCTTAACATTACACCCATACAGCACGTCACGGTAAGTAATTAATTCATTAACCATACAATTTCTACATAACTCCCTTCCAATTTAACAGATAGCCCTCAACATGTCTAACTCCTAACCCCCAAACCCCCTGTTAACACTTTCTTTAATTTCAAACTTACTTATAACAATTGCCCCCTCTAAAACTTTGATCAGGCTCTAGCCCGCATCAACCAATTTTAACCAAGGTAAACACAGAACATTTGAGTATCTTCAATTGAGATCATCTTCATGAATCCTGTAAATCTTCCTTAATTTTTGATATTTCTCATAAGTCCCTTTAGCTGTTGCGGGGCTTCCTCTTTCTCTGGCTCCCGGTCTGCTCCTGGTTCACTAGTTTTGACTACCCAGATCCTTTCAACTCTTTTGTTGTTTTGCTGTGTTTGTAAGTCCTGTATTAGGGGCATACTTTGAACGACAGAGGTTATCAACCTAACAAAACACGGGATTTAGCATGGTAAAAATATAAGGCTACCAAAAGAAAGTCAAACAACAACCAAAGCTTTCTTCCACCATTCCCCTTTCAACAGGTTATCCCACCAATTGGATTTTAGTATTGGTGTCCATCTGTGGACTGGGACATGTGCCAACTTACGGATATTTGTGGTTATATTTCTGATGGCTTCACTATGATCGTCAATCTCAACACAACATTCTGATGAATTAAAAAACCCCATCTTGTTCTGCTAGTAAGTAATCCAAGGTCAGTCTATTCTGGTAGATCATGGTCCGCATCTGCCTTGACTGTGCAGAAAGTAGATCTAGGGCAAGGGTGGATTGATTGGATATTACTTCCACCAGGGCCTCGAGTCGGATTATGCGATTTAACATATAAATTGGGGTTCTATATCCCCACGACCCATCCTGGGCCCAAGTTGCAGGACCAAAAGTTGCAATGATTCTCTCAGGTGGCCACTCCTCCTCTCCCCACCTCTGGGTTCCCCCTATCTGTATTTCTCGCTTTTTCATTGCTAATTCATCATATAAGGGTACCCCCAGGTGTTGTCCTTCCAGGCGGGGTAGGAGGAAAAAGGAGGGTCTAATTATCCCCAGGGTGCAACTGTCCACCCAATTCTTCAGGAGCATGACATAGGCCATTTTGCCACAGAGCCAGAAGAGTCCTTTTGGTGCCCGCCAATAGTTATGGAACCTTATGTTGTTAATTCCCAATTTGGTCCAAAATTTAGATAGTCTCGGTTCGTCCTGAAAAGGGTTGGGCTCTCTAGTTATACACTCATATAACTTCTCGCGTTCCATGTAGGAACATCCCTGTTTCTGGTTCCCTGACCAGTACAAATCTTTAGCTTTTGGAATCCACCATTCGTGGGTGTGATTAGTAACAAAATACCGTTTGCAGGACAGCTCACCCGCATAAGCTCTATACTTTGTTCCTCTTCTCCAAAGACATTCCTCTCTAATTACCTCTGAACGTAAACTCCATACTTCCTCTTCTTCCCTTTTGTCATAGCCAGATGTTCCCTTCTCCATTAGTTTTAGAATTTCCTGTGGGGTCAAAGCTATTCCCTCCCATGGCCAAACTTCCGCCATTCTGGTGTCCCCACAAATCCAACAATCTGTGATGTTCCATTCCCGACTAATCTTTTCAACCAAATCCAAGAATAAGTTCTTCCCATCCATCATTCAAATCTCTGGTCCCTTTTTTATCACCCCTTTTACTTTATCTCAAATCAGGTCGGGTTCCCAATTCCCTGTCTTCTCCCTCAACTTTTCAGGACTCTTTTCTGAGCAGATCCACTTCTCTTTCATAGGGCATTCCCCCAGTAGTTTCTGCCTAAAGGTCCCTGCATTTTCGAATAGCCAATAAGTCTGGCTGTCCTCTACACAAGTTTGCACTTCCAAAGAGCAGATACAAGCAGGGCTCGATTTTGAATGAGTTCTTAGGACGGCCGTCCGAGAGTCCCCCGCATATAGAGGGTAGTAATATTTGTTGCATGGTGGTGCCCCTCCCCTCGGATGTAGATTAGGAGGAGGATCCACTTCAACAGGGGTCTGGCACAGGGCATTCTCCCACCCATGTCTCCCCTCTGATTTCAGAAGATCCACGACTATGGCGAGATTGCAACCTGACCCGGTCTTGCCCCCTGGAGTGTTCTTACCAGTTACTTTTTACTTGTTACCCTCTCGTTGCTGGGGCTGGGGGGAATACTTCCCTTTTGTATCAGCTGACTTCTTTTTTCTTTTGGAGCCTGATTCTCTATGTGCATGGGAGAATGCTCTATTCCTTCCGAGGTCCCTTTGGATCTGCAACAAGATATATCAGTAATTAGGAAGAGTTTACATACATACATTAATAAATATTATTTTTAACACTAAAACAGTCTTTCTAATAAATAACACTAAAAACCATCTCAATAAATAGTTTAAAACGTTCGTTGACATACAGTTCTTTAAATAACATTACGACAACAACTGATTTTAAACTCCATCTTCCTTCATTCTTCCGGTGGCCTCTTTCTCAACGTCAGCTTGGTGTCGGTGGCTCTGACTACTGTCCAGTCCGTTGGAGCTGGTACTGGTCCCTTCACTCTGGATACATGAGTCCATCCCCTTTCTTGGGTTCTTATTGCTGTTCTGGTAGTTAGTAGGACCTGAAAAGGACCTTCCCATCTTGGAGTTAAAGGCTGCTCTTTCCAACATTTGATCAAAACCCAGTCGCCTGGTTGGAATTTGTGAATATCAAAATCTATAGGGGTGTCTTGGTTTAGAAGACAGGTGACTGCCAGGGGAAATCAGAGCCTCCCTTGGAATGGAGAATGTAACCCCCCCCACCTCCGAATTGCTATAATTTTGAAATTATGGAGCTTTCAAGCAAAGATGTAGGGATAGGAATACCAGTTCTTTACTAAGAATAATTACAAACTACAAAGATAGTGGTACAGAGAAAAAAAAGAACAAGAACAAACAAATGATCCCAGAAACTCTGACAGGGTCAGAATACGACCTGACACCCTGTTGGTTAGGGTGTGGGGAGCAGTCCAAAGTAAGTCCTCCTGGAGTGGAAGATGTGGCTCCGTTGGAGTAGAGGTAGTCCTGTAGGAAGGGTCCAGTGGTGACAGGATGGGTCCAGTTTTCCTCGGGGAATCCGGTGGGAAAAACCAGCTGCCCCGATGTCCTGAGTTGCAGATTTGATGCAGGTAGAGAGACTTCGGCTCCTCCCACTGAGTGGAGCCTTCCCCAATGGGGTGATGTAATGTTATCGATCACAACGAGAGCCTTAAATGGCTCATTCCCAGGTGATATCCCCTTGGAGGAGGATGGGTGGCAGACGAGATAAGGAAGCACTGCCCCATCTGGTTTTAACGATTGACCCATTAACAGAAGGCACCCGCCCTCCTTCCCCTGGAGTTACAAGAGATGAAAATATCTTTCAACCGGTTTCAACAGATGAAATAGAATAAAATTTTTGGTTACATATTGCAACCCAAGACAAGGGGTAGTCTGAAGGAGGTATCCTTTTTCCCTTAATTCCTTTAATGTTTTTGCCACAGTTTGTACATACTTCTTCACACTTTGTTCTCCTTTCTCATAAGTCCCCAAATTTCCTTGAGTAGTAAGAAAAGGCAGTCTGAATAGCATTTCATAAGGAGAAACCCCCATGTCCACTCTGGGTTTCGTTCTAATTCGCATCAGGGCCAAGGGAAGACATTTTAGCCAGTTCATCTTAGTCTCTTCTACTAAGTTCGTGAGAGCATTTTTCAAGGTCTGGTTAATTCTCTCTACTCTTCCTGAGCTCTGCGGCCTCTATGCAACTTCCAGGTAATGTTTAGAGTCTCTATGAATATTTGCAGTACCTGGGCCATGAAATGGGGACCCACTGTCTGAATCTATTGTGTGTACCAATCCATATCTAGGTATAATATGTTCTAGTAGGGTCTTTCCCACTACTTCAGCCATTGTCCGTGTCATAGGGAAAGCCTCAACCCAATGTGTTAAATGATCGATTATTACCAACAAATATTTGAACCGCTGCACTTGGGATAACTCTGTAAAGTCGATTTGAATGCTTTGGAATGGTCTTTCCGCTAAGTCCCTTCCTCCGAGAGGCATTTTTCGCATCACTTTCCGGTTCACTCTCTGGTATGTTAAACAGTCTCTAGTTATCAGTTTTGCAGTAGAGTATATCCCAACACACACATAGGTTCTTAGGAAATGGTCACACAATGCTTGGGTTCCCCAATGTGTTGAGGCGTGCAGATCCTCCAATACTTTCCTGGCCAAGTTCTTGTTAAGTATCTGTCTTCCGTCAGGCATTCGCCATTTACCCTTTTCATCTCTAATTGCCCCATGTTTTTTCAACTCTTCTATTTCCTTTTCTTCTGCCCTCGGAACCTCTCTGGTCTCCCCCTGATCTCCCAAGCTGGCAATGTATAAAATGGTGCCTTCATCTTCCAATGTGGCTTTCTTTGCTACCTGGTCCGCCAAGTTGTTTCCTCTCACTTCTATTGAATTTCCCCACTGATGCCCCTTCACATGCACGATCGCGATTTCTAATGGTCCTTTTAGAGCTTCCAATACCTCCCTAATCAAATTTTCATGCACTTCATGTCTTTCCTTTCAAATTCACGAATCCTCTCTCAGCCCAAATCTTTCCAAAAGTATGCGCAACCCCATATGCATATTTCGAATCCGTACAGATTGTCCCTCTTTTATAGGTAAGCCATTTTAAACCTTGCAACAGGGCATATAATTCACAGCATTGGGCCGACCATCCTGCTGACAGCTTCCCCTTCTCTGTGACACTCATGCTTTTCCCATCTACCACTGCATACCCTGATACTCTTTTTCCCTCTACAACTCTTGATGAGCCATCTACAAAAAGGACTTCACCCTCCAGTAGTGGGCTCTCTGATAGGTCTTCTCTGATCTTAGTTTGTAAATCTATTACATCTATACACTCATGTTCTAAGTTTTCCTCCGGATGTCTGTCCACACTTTAGTAACAAACTGGATCTTTACCAACACCTATCCCTCTGGACTATCTGGGTCTACACTAGAATATAATTGATAATTCCTTTTCAGTCTCTCGAGCCAGGCACGAGGGGTCTCCTCCTTCTCCTGTTGGCTATCAAAAGCCAATCTAGCATTGTTTGTCCTAGGAACCGCTTCCTGTATCCCCTTTAAAACCAACGATCAATAATCTCTCATGTTTCTCCATCCAATTTCGTCATTGGGATCCCAATCAGGTTGCATATGCGGCATTTTTTCTTCTCCCCGCGGCCCATTCCTATTCTCTCTCTCCCAGATCCTCATTCCGTCCACCCTTATCAACTGGATTTCTTCTGGGGAGAAGAGTATACTGAGTATGGAATTTAGTTCCTCCCAAATATAAATACTCGGGCCTAGGAATTGATCCACCTGATTTGAGATCCCGAGGGGGTCCTCCAGTAAACTTTTCAGTTCCTTCTTGAAATTTCTAACCTCTGAAGCGGTCAGCGGTACATTAACAAAACCTACACCACCCCGGGCACCCACCATGGGCACCTCCCTCAGTGGAAATAACCTCTCCATTGAACCACCCTGGAATCCCTGCTTCTTCGTTTTTGACCTCGTATTATAACTATGTTCCTTCGGTCCTTCCTTTTCCTTGTCCTTTCCACAACTACATGGTTGCTCTTTCTGTTTACTTGCAATAGACTCTCCAACTACAGAACCCAGTACTGGCGAAAAGGTAAGAGGGACTGCTTGAAACGTGGGAGGGGCGAGGATGGGCATAGGGACACTTTGTGGGGCAGAAACTTTAGGTTGGGATAAAGGGGATATGGGCAGGTGTGTTAGGGAGGTAGTTGGAGGCCAGGATGGGTGGTCAGGGTACGGTGGAGAAACCAGCATGGATGCAGGCAAGCTGGACGGAATTCCAGGTTGTGGGATGGAATGGGTAGAAGGACAAGCTACAGGCATTGGAGCAGTAGGTGGAGATTGGGGTTGTGGTGTAGGATGTAATGGGGGAGGTTGATGTGTAAGGAGGAGCCGGGAGCGATATAGGAGGAGGTGGAAGGGGTATGGGCTGGGTAGGAGGGTTGACCTGGGGAGTAGGGCGACGGGTATTAGGTGGAGTAGGTGGCGAAGGAGGTGGGAGATGATCAAGGGGGTCCCACTTTTTCTCAAGGTCTTCCCTTTTTCCCTTCTCTGTTGTAACCTCTTTGTTAGTTTCCTTTTCCTTTGATACCTTGTATACTCTGATCTTTTTGTCCAAAATTTCATTTTCCAACCAACAGGTTGCATATAATATCTCCTCTTCCTTTGGGGTTTTTCTCAAATTTACATGTTTGTTTAAAGCTTTGCATAACCATTTTTCTTTGGAACCGTACCATGGCCAATGTACCGGTCCCTCTTGTATGACTTCTTTAGATCAAATTTCCATACTGTAATGTATCATTTTAATCTTATCCAATTCTTTTAAATTCTTATCCAGATCCCAATTCTCTAACATCTCCCCCAGTGGGCTGTTGGGTGGAATGTCCTTTTGTTCTATTCCTCTTTTTTTGGCCTTCTTGGAACCCTTACTTACACACTGTCCCATTTCTATAACAACTCAGATATATCAAGATATCAAAGAAATTTGTTTAAATCTGGTAGTTACCTTCAACAAAAATACCAATAATTGATAAAACTCAAGGGTTCATATTAAAAACTCAAGAGATTCTTTCTGCTATTCCACCAAATCAATATGTTGAAACTAGAATATAAGTGACCACTTATGGGGGACTAGGTACTCTTCAAGAAAATCAGTTCGTGGGAAAATAACCCGAGCGTGGGAAATAAAAATGGCGACCCGTGGGAAAAATTATAGGACTACAACAAAGATGGCTTCCAGACCAGAAACCGGAAAACAACTCTTAAAAAAACCTTAGGACTACAACCAAAATGGCGGCTGAACTTCTGGCCTCTCCCCTTCTGGGACTTCTCTTTAGAAACTCCGCCCTTCAACTGGACAAAGAGCACTCCCCTCTTCCGGGGCGTTTCCCTGTGTGATGGTTTTGCCCAAATTTAGGGGAAACGTCCAAGGGGAATGTCTCCTAAAAAGGAGATGCCACCCCTCCCTCCTTATCAGGTTCGGGGAAAAAAAAGAAAATTCTCCTCGGAGGAAGGTCAAAGAGAAAATGAAACTATTTATTTAACAAACAGTGAGGTTAGGAGTAATAAAAACAACAACAAAAAAATAGCAAAGCCTCCCACTGAGGGGAGGGAACCTGAAAGATTTGAAAGTCCTTCTGTGGGTGCGGTTTTCCCCTTCTCTCCCATGACGCTGGAATCGGAGCTGGCCGGCACGGGTGCGGGGGCCCCTGAAGGCGGTGGAGCTCAGTGGGTCTTTGATTCTCTGATACTTCTGGTGACAGGATTCTGTAACTTAGCAAGCTGATCTTCTTCCAGGATAGCAGGATGGCCTCCCAGTAGTTCTCTCAGCTCACCCCCTCTGGGCTCTTCTCCTCTCTCTTGTGTGTTATCCCACCGTGGGTCAGCTGGTCTCTGACCGATAGTGGAAACACCTGATTTGACACACCTGTAACTCATCCAGGTCAAGAGGGGGCTGAATAATGTGAGATACAGCACAAATCACCCCATGACACCCTGAAAAATTAATATGGCGTCAGCCAGACGCCACCAGACACTTCTACCCAATTCTCAAGGTAAAACAAGATGGCGACTTCACTTAATCCCGAACCTCTAAACCTCAAAATGGCGGCTAGCCAGCTCTTAAAATGGTGGACCTCAACACTCAAGATGGCGGTTCCCCTCCGCCGCCATTCACTTCTCCTCCGCTTTTCCCTAATCGAATCCCTCCAATATGAATCTATAGACTCCTTACAACTCCCTAACAGGCAACAGCACCTAAAACGCTGACCACCCTAACACTCAAAATTCACTCTTACAACTGACTTAAACGGCTTCACTCTACACACTACTACCCAGTCTTGCACCACTTCTAGGAATACTCACTCACTCTCTCTCCCGACAAGCGGTCTGGGGACTCTTGGCTTCGCCTCACCCCAGAACCTCGCCTGCTGGGCACCCGAATGCGCACACAAAAAGGAACTTCTATAAACTCAGCTTCACAGGTAAGTATCACAAAAAAGAAAACTCTTATAGTAACACAACACAACCAACCAAATACAGTCAGGTAGTTCTGACTTCCAACATAAAAATAGTAAGGTATCAACTGAAAAAGCTCGTAACCAAAATCTAAACTCTCCAAATAAGACCACCGTGGAACACCAGCCCGAAGGCTCTCACACAAGCACCCTCTCTACACAGACGATGAATTGCACACCAAATACTCGCAACCTCTCCAGAAAACCAATTTATAAAGTGGTATAAAGCAATAACCGAATATTAAAGAAATTCCTAAACAACCCGAGTATTTACTAACAAAATACACCCAAGTACTCTTGGGTTCCAAACCAAAACCATAAATTTTGAAACATAAAAAAATCTCACAACCGAATTATTAACTTCCCTAACTACTGCAGGTTCTAAACCCTCCCTCTCACCCCTAGTAGGTGAGGGGACTTCCCCAATCCAGCAGCCCCGCACCCCTGCACTCCATGCTGGTCACCGGTCTCGAAGGTATCTGTTCCCGTCCCCCGGCGATCCCCGCACACAGGACCCCCCAGCCCGAGGCACCCGGGAACTCTCCTCCCCCTATGAGCCCCTCCTGGGCTCCTAGTTCAGGGGAGTCCTAATCCCCCTTAGACTGGGCACCCTACCCCCTCCCCCTGCAGAAAGAGAGGCAATCCCCTCACTGGTGGCTCCCCTTATCTTTGGAAGTCTCCGGTCAGGAGTCTTTCTTCCAGCTCTAAGGGTCCTAATTCCCTGGGCACAGAACTCCTGATGTCTGCCCCAGGGAATCCCCCCTCCAGGCGGTTCTTGGTTAGCGAGATTGTCACCCCCTCCCGTCAAGCCCTTCCTACCCCATGTGCGGGTGTCCCGCCCGGGAGTCCTGGCAATCTCGCCCCCAGTCCCCTGCTTCCCCCTCCCGCCGGGTCCCAGACCTTGGCCTTGGAAGTCTTGGGCTTGTGGTTTTGACTTCTGTCCCCTTCACACACAGCGTGAGGAGGGCTGTGGAGTCACAGCCAGAAAACCTCCCTCTGCTGTGACACTCCTCATACTGCTCGAGTCTGCTTGTTGCTCCCAGCTCATAGAAAGCACCACTTTCATCAGAAAACTGTTCCCTCCCCGG
Source organism: Dryoscopus gambensis (assembly GCA_013389985.1). NCBI lineage: Eukaryota > Metazoa > Chordata > Aves > Passeriformes > Malaconotidae > Dryoscopus > Dryoscopus gambensis. The sequence goes on along the minus strand of WEIT01029771.1, from coordinate 17,090 downwards.
CATGGGAACCCATAAGGACAGGCTGGAGAACAAAGCTGTTTGCCATAAGGGTCTGTGAGATCAGTAGTCATACCTGCAGGAGTGCCAGAACAGGCTCGTTCAAGCCCACAATCTCTGTATATGCTTGGAGCAAAGAAAATATGTCTGTTGCCTAAGATCGGAAGAAAAACTTTCTAAACAATATTAGCAGTGCAGTTCTTTAATGAAAGCCTTCAGGTGCGCAAAATATACCTGTGCACACACGTGGCATCGGATTTTCACAATTTTTATAGATTTAATTAATTATTATATCTAACAAGTATATCCAAGAGAAGACTGGTTGTCCTGGTAACCCTCCCTTGGGCCTGCCCCACTGGAGTCCCTCCAGGGGTTCTTAGCCCTGTATTTTGTCATGTCTCCCAAGTGTTGGTGCAAAACAAGATGTCCTTGTTGGAAATTCTTTTCTTGAAAATAAGACTAAACAGAAGTTCAAGAATTTGTAAGAAAGGGTAACTGCTGTGCTAAAGTGTAAGAAAGTGCTAGAAACTATAGAGCTATATATTAAAAATCAAAAAAACTACAAATATATTTAAAAAGCTAAAAATCTTTAGGCATCATGCCCTTGTCCTGCATGACTCCTGGGAGGACAGAGCACTGAGCAGCACAGCTCCTCTTGGCATATTTTTTCTCAACATATTTGGAAACTACATTTTTCTGAAAGGCCCTTACAGAGACCAGCCAAATATGAGTTAGGGGCCACAGAGCAACCCAGTGAGCATGCCAGGCCCACCTCCCTCATCTCTCTCTTCCCCAACCACCTTCATTCTCTCTCACTCAGCCCTGACAGTCAGTTTAACACCTTCCCTCTCTCAGCATTCCTAACAACTCTGACAAAACACTCTGGTTTTCTCAAAGCTTCCTCTACTGCAGTTACATAATTAAATAAGGCCTTGACTTTCATGCATTTAAAGTGCCACAGCCAGGGCAAGGACCCCTGCATGCATGTGGGAAGCCAGAACCAGCTCCCTGTCTTTCCTTCCAGCAGGGATCCTACTGCCTTCATCCAACACCCCGCAGTCTTGTGCTGGCAAGGACAGGAAACTGTTGGTGCCTCTCCCCCTCTCCCAGGCACTCATTGCTTTCTAGAACTCTCTCCATTGCCTCTGGTGCAGGATAAGAAGGCCTGGATGGGAGATGCTCAGGGTGCTGTGGGGATTTGTATTCAGTGATGTCATCTATCAGCCCTGGCGATGTTTTCCACTCTCCTCTCCTTTCCCATCCTCCCCAGCCCTGGCCCATCCTTTGCCTTTCAGACCCTGCTGCCCTCACACTTCAGTACTGGGCTCAGCTCCCTGATGGTGAGAATCAGGGGAAAGGAGCAGAAATCTCAATGATTGGGAAATGCCAAATGGTATGAACTGGCCAAGAGTATCCATTGGTCAGGAACAGCTTCCAGACTAGGACTGGATGAGTAAGCTGGGACTCTCCCCAGAAGACTTTAAGAACAGCAAAAGCAGTTGCTGGCTAGAGGATCTAGGGTAGCCGCAGGTACCTTGTGGGGCAAAGGAGTGCTCCAAACAGAAAAAGTAATTGAGGGAGAACTGAATTACTAATTTCATACACTTTCAACTTCCCCAGCACATAAGTAGAGGATGAATCTGGCAACTTGGATCATGACCACAATGTTTCAGTTGTATTTTCCCATTCTCCCATGTCTCTGCTGCTCTCTCCCTGCCGAGTGCCATTCCTTATTCATCCATTCACTGCAGAGTAGGTCCACACTGTCCAAATGGTACCACAGACACCACTTACAGGCTTGTAATGAAACCAAGTCATGCCTGCTCTCCATCCTCACAGAAGTCCCCTTGGTCCTGACAGTAAGGGGACCACCTGAGGTGATCACCAGAGAGTGATAGGTGCGATAGGCGCATGAGTGGATGTAAATTAGTTCCCAAAAGTATTTAGCATAAGACTACCCTTTTCTGAGCTGTATGAATAAGGCATGGGCTGTGTGTAAATAAATTGCTGAAAATCCCCAGTGTTGGTGTGCATGATAGGAGGAGGCATCCCCTGTGCACCCAGCGCCAAATAAACAAATATCTGCTTGAAAGACTCGGTCTCTGGAGTTCCTGGCACCCATTAATTGGCACGAATCACTGGTACTTGGTCAAGGGCTAGAACTCATGGAGGGACTTCAACTTTTCCTCAGCAGGAGCAGCAGGCAGTCGGCTGGGGTGACTTGGTGCCTTCTGGCTTCAGCTGGGTGTTGCTGGCACGCCAGCGCTGCCCTGATGCTCGTCACTCTTGGAATTTGACCAAGGTAGTCCAAGACTGCTGAACTCATCTTCTCTGAAGAGGAGAAAAGAAAAGAAAAAAAAACTATAACAACAAAACCCCCCCCAAAAACCTCAAAACCAAAAACAAACCAAAAGAGAACCCAAAAGAGAAGCCTCTACCCACACTTCCTCACCTCTATGGAAAAAAAGAAGAGGCAAGCAAGGCAAAAGACACGAGAACAAACCTGAAGGCAAGAGAGAGAGATTCTGCTCCAGTCAGAGACAAAGAGCCAGAGCATGCTTTGTTTCCAGGCTCTGACTAAAAAGGCCTCGGGAGCCCCCAGACCCATTTCTGGCTGTGGTGCTGGGCCTTAAGGAGACAGTAACAATTTTGGGCAGAGATTTTTGGGCATACAGTAACATTTTGGGTTACCTAGGACCCTTACATGTCACTGTGAACTATAGGCTTCAGGGAAAAGTTGTGGAGGTTTGCTTCTATGACATCGTTAAAGTCAGAGATGCCAATATTCCTCACCAGCTGCAAAACAGCCAGGGAAGAAGTGACATGGGACATGCAGCAGCTCTACATGCATGCCCACAGGAGAGGCAGCTCCGTGTTGAGATCCTGGTCAGATATCAAGGGGATATCAAGGGGTACCAGCATGTGTGTTTCCAATGGCTGGAGGCTCTGCTCTGTCTCCTGCTGCTGGGAACCCCCAGCTCCAGCAGTGCAAACAACTCCAGAGTCAAACCCTGGGCTCACAGCTGGGCAAGCAACAATATTTTCAAAAACACCCATCCCCTGCCCTGCACCCAACCAGCAGCTCCCATCACAGCCTGACCAAATCCATGACCACTGGGAGCATCATAGCCCTAAAGCAGCCCCATGCAAAGTCTTCAAGCCCCATGCTCTGCCCTACCCCAGTTCAAGCTTGGTCCTGCCCCACATCTCTCCTGCAGTGAGGGACACAGATGGGGAAAGGGCACTGAGGGGAATGGATGACACAGCAACAGTGAAATGACTCCCTCCTCTCCTCCTTGAAGACCACTGACCCAATTCGAGACCACCAACCCAATTCAAAAGAAGAACTGCACACGTGTGAAGGACTAATAACCTCATTTTAAAACAGAGGAGGAATGGGAGGTACTGGGTTATGCATATGTATAGGATGTAAAAACTTTGAGTAATAAATAGAGGGCAAAGAGCCTTGTACTGTGCCGACACGTCTTTAGGAGGTTACTCCCATGTCCTCCACTGGCGCCTGAATAAACATACCACTTTCTAACTTTAATTAGTTAGAGAGTCTTTTGTCCGTGAATATCGGTTTTTAACGATTCATGTGGAATTCAACCTAAGGAAACCGCTAACTGCAGTGTCTGCACAAGAAGGAAAAAAAAAACAGTGAAAAGAGAACCCAAGGAAACAGGAAAGAAAAGAAACTTCTGCTTAAGCAAAGACCAAATGGCCAGTGAAGCAAATACCACATGACCAAAGGGAAGAAGTTCCCTGAGAGCACCAATTTTAAAAGCACCCACAATAGCATCCTGCCTCTCTCAAGTGTTCCATCTGCAGGGTCTTAAAGAGACAGTAAGAATTTTTGGACACAGAAAGATACGGAATACCATAACATTTTGAATTACACCAGGACAGCTATTTTTACTGTCAGGTTGATATAGACTAAAGATTTGGCTAAGCTCCTTGATCAGCCCCTGCCCTAGCTTGGCTTGACCCTGCCACAACCCACGGAGCTGTCCAGCTCATGGAACATGCCCAGAGTCTCACTGGCAAAACAGACATGACATGCCAAGCAATAGTCCCTCGGGATCTGCAGCCCACCTTGGTGCTGCTCACCAAGGCACAAGCAGAGGGAACTGCCAGAAGCCGCTGGTGTACAAGGCAGAGCCTGGGGGACTTTAGCATCACAGAAAGGCAGGAAGGGACCTGCAATACCCTAGACACAAAAAATCACTCACAGACCAGGAACAGAAAATGGCCTTTGTCAATGCAAAATGCTGCTAAAAGCAGCTTTTTTCTCTTGTGTGAGAAACTGTTCTTTCTCATATAAGTTTTCAGCAATATTCTCAAAACTAAGGAACACCTGTGACCTTGCTAGAGAAATTGTTTATGATAGAGTAAGACCAATGTTTTAAGAAGTATGTTTTTAGAACTTAGCCTATCACACCAAAGAGGTGGCTATGTATTTTGACCAATTGTTCTGTGACAGAAAAAGATATGAAAGAACTTGTAATTAATTAAATAAATCACTTCACTGTCACTACACTACTCAGCTGGATCAAGACTGCTGCCTGATTCTTCTCCTCTCTCTCTGGCTCCGGGACGTGGGAAAAGCGATGGGCCTTGAATATAAAATCAGTGTGGATTCAGACTAAAACAGCTGTTTTGAAACAATCCCAGTTCAGAGGGCAAGGGAGAAACACCAACATGAGAATCACGGCTGGTATCTGCCCACTGCAGACCGGGCTCTGCTGCAGCTGTGGCACAACAGTAGAGTGGCTGTGCTCTGAGGGAAAGGAAATTCATTCCTTGGATCCTAATTCGGTGACTCTTAAGACTGCTTTGTGCAGTACAGGCTGATCCCAGTTCTTACCTTACAAATGCTGAACTGAAAGGCCCAGCACTCCTCCATCTCCTTGGTGATCTTCTGTACTAGATTGAAAACAAACCAGTGGGAGATCGAAACTCAGAATTATAATTTAAAAATTATAAAAATGAAAATAATTTTTAAAAAGGAAAATTAAAATAAATGCAATAGTACAAGAACGCTGAGAGAGTCAGGATACAACCTGACACCCTGCTAGTAAGGGTGGTTGTAGCAGTCCAGATGAAGTGGTTCTGTTGAAATAGTAATCCTGTAGAAGGGTCTGGTCTTCACCTGAAGGTCCAGTGGTAGCTCCTGTCCTCTGGGAATCCAGCAAGTAGGGCTGACTGCGGTGTTCCAAACTTCATATAATATCCAGTTAGGAATGCTTGGTTCCTCCCCCTGGGCAGAGCATCCCACACTGGGATGATGTAATTTCATGAGTCATGCAGTGAGGCTGGATGGCCTATTAACAGAAGATATCCCCTCGGAGGGAGTTATCAGGGATGTGTCATGGAAGAGATAAAGAACACTGCTTTGCCTGGTTTTAACAGATGGTGATAGAATACATACTTTTGGTTACATCTTACACTGTAACCTAAGACATCTCCCCACCACTCACCTCACTCCATACCATGTTGTGCTGCTTTGCCAGCTCACACTTCTCCTTTTGCATTTTGGTGCTCAAGAAAAGAGGAGAGATGCATGAAAGGCACCATCTGACTGCAGGCTGGTGAAGGCAGACAAAAACCAGCCTCAAAGCACAGATTGAAGGGTGAAGGAGCCTGGAGGCTTACAGCTTGTTTTCACAGTCTTTGCAGGCCTTCTCAACAGGCTTCTTGAACATCTAGAGGGAGCCAAAAACACTATTTAATACCTATGACCAGGGCAGAGTCTTCCTCAGTATACTGTTTTCCCTCTGGGTCACACTTGCAGACCCAGGACATTGCCTATCCACAGGAGTATCCCTCCCACAGAAAGTCCTTAACCCTCCTGAGTGCAGAGCAGACAAGTGCACTCACCATTGCAGGTCCCCTCACAGGTACATGCTTGCCCACACAAATACACAATCCCCAAAACCGACATCACACATACGTGCAGCTCACAGATATGTATGTAGGAGTACCCAACCTTAACACTTGTCACAGTTGGTACCTGCTCTGTCTCCAGCCACTCCCTTACCAGCCCTACCGAAGTGCAGCCCTTTCAAGCCCTGCTTACCCCTTAAAACTCTTTCATGTCTCCCTTTATTAATGACTTCAAGGAAAAATTAGTGTTGTAGTGCAAACTCTACCTAGTGGAAAAGAAAGAGAGAGATCACGCTACTATCACTGCACCTCTGCATCACTCCTGAAGCAGTAGAAACAGAGCTGTTCATGAGTCTCAGGGGAACTCCTCTGGAGAACAGTCAACAGAAAGCCTCCAACCTTGTAAATTACTAAGCTGGAAAAAGCCATATCCAGCCTGACCCGATGTGTTGCCAGACGTTCTGCTCCCCAAGGAAGAGTTGCCACCCATGACTCTTAGTGCCTGCACCTTTTTGTCCAGTCCAGTTTGACACTGAGGTTTTCCATCCAAGACATTAAACAGATTCCTGTGGCTGGGACGACTATACTCACACGCATTGCAAATCCAGTGAACCTGGTAGTATGATTGTCCTGCGGTGTTATTGTATTCCATATGTATCTGTGCCCAAAATAATGTTACTATCACTTATAAGACCCTACAGCCAGGAACCTTGGGTTTGGGGGTTGTTATTGCAAGCATTTTTAAAATAGGCCCTCCCAGGTGGCTCACACCATGCACTGCAAATGCAGGAAATCTGGTATTACAATTCAAAGAGATATCCTTAAGCCAAGGTTAGTAAGGCAGCTGTGGGATAGAACACCTGAAGCATCTGATCACTGTCCTTTGGCAAAGCTGCTGAACACTCCTACCTTTGTGTTCAAAAACTGACTTTAGGTTAATTCAGGACTTTCAGGACTAATACATCCTCCTCACAACCATATGGCTAATTATGAATGCTGCCATGAGACAGGCACAGTCCCCTCCTAGTCCACAGACCCTGCAGTTATCTAAGCCATTGCATGTGGAATTCATCTCACTAAGCTAAGGCATCCCTTCACCCTGGATTTTTAGCCACACAGTTGGACTTGACCTCTTCCATTCACCACCTGCCCTTGTGCATGGCACTGGAAGGGAGAAAATTGGAGCCCACTGCCGTTGAGATCCTGACCTATACCAGGCTCTCCCTGTGTGAGTGATCCTCGGTGCCAGAGGCAGCACTCCCATCCAGGATTGTGATGTGTGAGAGTCGCTGACCACAAGGCAAGAAATTACATATCTGGTGCTTAATGCAAAAACCCCAAAGCTTCCTTACCTGCCTGCATTGTTACCTGCACTCATTTGCCTTGTGGGCACAGATCTGGTTTTGCACTCAGACAAGATACATGTCTTCTAATTCAGGAACCTGTCTCCCACAGTGGAAAAATGGCTGATGTCCTCTCCCTCACCCGCAGCTCAGTGCTCCTTCCATCAGCTGCCCACACCACACCGCTGCCAGGCTTAGCACACACTGTGCCAGGGGGTCTCCTGGCTCATGGGCAGATTCCTGCTGTACTTCCTGCTCTATCCCACACCAGAGCTCTAGCTGTTACAAGAGTGCACCTGCAGATGGCTGTTTGCATGCACTGAGACTCTGCTGTACACAGTTCCCTACACCATCAATAAAAGCTGCTGAAGGCAGAAGGCAATGACATTTCTACCTTTCACAGCACAAATGTATTTGGAGCTATATGTCCACTCAAACATGCAAGTCCCAAGCCAGGAGCTCTGCAGACATGAACAAGTTCAGCAGTTTCTTTCTAAACACAGCTTCCTGACGTGGAAGCTTGGTTTTAAAGGGCTGAAGTTTTAGCTTTTTGAGGGGTCTAGAGGATAGACTAACAATTGAAAATTAAGTAACGCAAGGAAATTGTCCATGCCCAGAGGCTCCCAAGTGAGTCCTGGCTTCCAGAGGCCTAAGATGATAAAAGCCTCAGTGGCCACTTCTGACAAAATGATCTACTGGAGCACAGCTTCCCATCTGCAGGTGCTGCAAGTGCCCCAGGGCAGTGCAGTAGTCACAGCCTACAGCTCAGCACTGACAAAACCCTCATCTGCTGAAAGTGCAAAATGAGAGCAGTGATGTGGTGGTAGTATTGTTTGGTTGCTTGCAGCACATTTACTAGACCTACCAGGAGGAGGCACCTCTTGGCTCAGAGCCCTCTGGACCACCACAGACGGAGCCCTGCCACAGTGGCAACATCTCATAGATACTTTCCACTGGTGATCAGGACCTTGATTTGCCCACAACAGGTCAGTGTGATGGTCACACTAGCCTGGACACAGTTTTCAGCTAAGGTTTAAGTCATCTAGCAACCAACAGCAAACTCTTCCCCTTCCACACCATACTTGATGATGCCTGGTAGAGTCCTCTGGTCTTTGCTATTAGCCAGAAAACGAAGGCATTTAACCCAAATTATTTTTGCATCAGATACTGTGCTCAGCAGCCAGCTCTCTCCCTGGCTATGTGAACCACTCTGAACATCCCATGTCACCTTGTGCCACAGCTTAACTCTGGACAAGCTGGGGTTTCTGTCACCCCCACAAACTTTCTTCGATGTTTTGTTCTGCTTTTTATTTGATGCTTCTCTGGACAAAGCATTCTGTCCTCTCTTCAACCTGTGGTGCCAGCCCAGGAGCAGGTACAGCCTTCCCACACAAATATCTCCCTCTTTGCTCTTGTCCCCAGCCAACAGGCGTCTGTCACCTGGCCACCATAACTTGTTGTACGCCTTTATAAAATCTTTGCTTTGAGTGTTTTGCAGACACCCAAATATGTTCACACCACTCTCTACTCATAGTGACAAATGGTAAGGTGATGCCTGATCCAGTACAGATTCAGTAGGCCCAAAGTGGTGATGGCCCTCCCCATCCCGCAGGGTGCACCCCTGCAGTCCTCCACCCCTGCTCATCTTCTCCAGGCTGTTGTCAATAGCCTTGCAGTGGCCCACGTGGCTTGTGAAGGCAGAGGTGGTGGGGTCCTCCTGCATCTGCTGCACTCTGAGATCAGGGCAGCCATGGTGCTGACCAGGAAAGGGAACTGCTGGCATGAATCATGGTCACATATGGGCTTGGAGGGGTCTGGGACAGAGGCCTGGGGTCACTGCTGCCAGTAGCAAAGGCAGGGATGAACCTCTTGCCTTGCAAACCCACACCCTGACCAGACACCACCCCACCCTCCCCTCAGTTTGCACACGCAGACACACACACCTGCACATCCCAGGCACACAGCAGCAATCATAAACTGAAGTATTTTGAGGAAGTCTGCTTGTCTTGGCTTTATGCTCAGTGTTAAAGCCAGACTGTTGGAATTGGCTTCCGCGAATGAGGATTGATTGACAAGGAGACTTGTGATTAATACAGAATGTTAATGATTGTTGTTTACTTGTTACAGAGTAATGAATTTGTTGTAAGTAATTAGATTTCTTTGAACAGTTCCCTACAGTTGAAGCTAATAATAGTTACAGTTTATGTCAGTAACCTCTTGGAACTCTCTAGAACCTTCGTGATGTAATTGAAGAAGGAGTCTGGGTGAGACTTTAGCATAAAGGGGTACAGGCAGGAAGATCTGGGCGAAGACCAGACCTATGACAAGATGTCACAGTGTGCATTGATGGAAGGTGCCACGACCTTCCCGAAAGCATCTACGCAGGGCGAGCCGCTCGGGTGGGGCCACTGCGCTCTAGCTGGCGAGCTAGGATGCGCCAATAGCTCCCGTCCTTTCTGCTTATTGAGCGTCCATAGAAGAGTGGGCTCCCAGGGGGAGCAGCTCAAAAGGGGTCAGGATCTCTGACAGAGAGCCTGCTGGGCAAGCACCAGGCACTGTTTATGGAGGCAACATCCCTCACATCACTCAATAGGCCCTGCAGAAAAACTGGGAGTGATGCAGCACTGTCACAGCCCAGGGCTTTGCTGTAGCCCCAAGCAGGTGCTGCATGACCTGAGCCCTTTGCAGCCCATTTCACCCCCACCTTGCAGCCCAAAGGGAGAGAGGCCTCACTCCTTGCCATTCTGGGGCCTTCACCCCATGGCTGAATGTGGATGCAAAAAAGCTGCTTGCAAGAACTTTTCTTGCTGTATTCTGTCTCACGGGAGACTTTTTGTTCTCATAAAACGCTATCAATAATGTTTTGTAACCTATGGACACCTGTGACCTTGCTGGGATCCTGGTTTTGGTACAAGTAGAATAATATTTTGAGAACTAATTCAGCCTATCCCCTCTGAGGGAGGGCTAAGCATTTAACCAATTAAATCATGAAGTAATAAGCCTATAAAAGAGCTGTAAAAATAATAAAATCATTCCCTTTGCTGCATGAACTCCTGGCTCCTGGTTGCTCTCTCCTCTCACCCACCACGGTAAGGACAACACTACCTACTACAGCTGAACTCTAGACTCCCTGGGGGAACATCACGTCTGCCCCACACTGACTTCTGGCTTCATGTCCAACCCGAGTCTTCACCTGCTTCACATCTACCTGCCTGGCTCTGCCCAGACAGTTTTGTCCCCAAAACATACTCTATTCCTACCCCATTCAAAAGGCCATGAGGCAGCCACCTTTGCTATAAAACTGTATAGTCCGTTAAATTCTTTGGAAATGCTGTGGTCCCACTGAGCATCACCTGCACGTCTCAGAAGGAATCTATACTCTCAAAACCCTGGTCAAAATGCCTTCACTTGGGATCAGATCATGTCAGGGCTTGTCTGTGCAGATGACAGGAATACTGGTGCACCAGAAGCCATGCTGAGAACAAGTCTAATTTAGTTTACATCAGCCCAACACCAAACACAGATGCACACTCATGACTGCATGCTGTCCCAATGTAGCCTTGCTGCTGTACTACTCAGGGGGAAGGGCAAAGGGGCAGCAGTGAGGATTGTATGAAGCAGGTTGTCCCCAGCTCCAGAAAGCAGCTACAGGACACAAGCAGCATCACAGAGAGTAGCTAAAGAGCTTTTATTCATGAGGAAATAGAGCCAAAACAAAGCCCACTTCTGCAGGTTTCTCTCTCTAGGCTGTCTCTGCACCCACAGGGTTTCATTAAACTTTCTGATCCAATCTTGATTCCTGCCACAATCACCCCTGTCTTTGAGTAGTCCTCTGCTGGAGAGCATTTATCCATTGATGATCTTCTCACTGATGTATCCAGGCATGGTGTAGACCAAAAGAACCAGGAAGACTGTCAGAAGAGTGGTAACGAACAGCATAATTATGTATCTTTTGTACCGCTTCCAGATAAAAAACACAAAGGTCTTCATGGGATTCACAAACCAGTTGAAAGTTGTTTTTGGCCGACTGGAAAAGGAAGAGAAGAATAGATAAGCACAGGCGCAATCCACAGAGCATCACATTGGCCCTTCTGCTTTGGTGTCCTGCTACCCTCATGAATTACAAGCTCTTCCAGCTGCTTCCAGGCAGGATCAGCCCAGGGGCTACAGTAAACACACTGCCTGTGGAAACACAGGAGACAGCAGGATGGGACTCTTGGAACAGTGACCCCATGCGCCCAGAGCTGTCCTTCACCCACACAGACAAGGGATCCCTTCACACAGACAGACCTGACCATTGTACAAGCAATGTTATGGCAGCCTTGAGTATCTTTCTGAGATCAACTCTGGGCCAGGTGCTGCAGCCCCAAGTCCTGTGGACCCACTTGAAAAAGGGGAAAACCCTGGCAGTCCTGGTCCTGCAGACCCCACTGCCCAGAGCCTCAGTGCTCGCTCTTGGCTTCCTGACAAGCCAATACCCCCAGTTTCCATACAAACAGCTGCTGAGAACACAGCACTGTCTAGACATCCTAAAGGTGATAATACAGGTATTACTTGATAATACAGATATTGCAGATACTCACTTGGGCTTTTCCAGGGGTTCAGGCCCTTTTCGGCCCAAGCCAACAGGACTTTTGTCAGCCTCCTCCACAGTCAGCAGCTGGAACTCTGCTTCCACCTTACCCTGGAGGGAGAATATATCTGAGCTACAGTTGAATGTGTTGCTTCACAGACCAGCCTACTGACCACACGCCCTGCCACAATTGGGCATTTTTCTCCCAGTTCCACTTACAGATGGCTCGGAGCTTTTTTCTCCATTGGCTACAGTCTTACTTCACAGCCAGTAGAAACTGTGGCCTGGTAAGAAACTAAGTGTTTTGCAGACAAGGAACTGTATTTTAATGCACTCCCCAGCCACCTGATTTGTCTGCACCCTCCCACAGTGGCACTGACCAAAATTCACCCTTGGGGACACACAGTGGTCCAGTAGCAGGGCCATCAGGAGCAAGTCTGTCCCAGGTCAGTTGGCACATGCCTGTCTTGGTCAGGCAGAGACCCCAGGACAGGCTTCTGCTGCTGTCCTGGCTGGCTGATGGGGAGCCATATGCCTCTTGCTTTGGAGTAGGAGTGATCAAGGAGCACATGGTCTGAGGTGTTTCAGTGGGAACACTAAATTCCTAAACAAGGACAGCTCCCCTCATGGGGCACTGCTCTATGGGAAGCTCAGAGGAATACATGAAGTTAGACACCCCTGCATGCCATAGCAGCTGGTTCTTCAGGGTAGACAAAGTGCTGGATTGGCAGTAGGATGGAAGAAGTCTTCAGGATCTTGCATAAGCTGGGTCGCTGCTGCCTCTGTAGGTCGTGTGCATGTAAGACAGGCTGCTGTATCAAGACAGAGGCAAAACACTGGCTGTGCTCACCAGTGCCAGCACCCCACCTTACCGTCAGGAGGTACTTGTTCCCACTGGGATCTGTGAATTCCACATCCTCTGGTTTGACTGAGCTGCTCCACTTTTTTTTCTTTTTCTTCTTGTACTCCCTCTCCTCTCTCTTGTCATCTTCTTGATCTCTGAGTTTGATAAAGGGCCACCAGCCCCTCATGCGCTTATTTCGGAAGATGGAGAAGCGAGGTGTTGCATTGTCCTTGGCCATTTTGATGGTGCAGTGCTCAGAGCTCTTGGCTGCCCGCACCATGTCATGCAGCTTCAGCTCGATGGAGCCTGCAGGCACAGGGAAGAGGAGACCACATGGTAAAACCCTGAGGTCAGCCCCACATGACATTTAGCTGTCTCTGCCACACCTCCAACGGCCACGAGTAGGTCCCAGCTGCTGATATGATCCAGCAGAGCCATGCACATTTACAGATGGAGAACTGGAAATTCTGCCTAAGAAAGGACTAACTCAGGAGTTAGAGACTAAGTGGCAGAAGCTCCAGGTCTCCTCTTGTTTTTGATATGGGCTTTTTGGTGAGTTCATGTGTGCGTTATTTTCACCCCTTTACCATGTCCAACCCTGCTCTCCTCACATGTCTAAGCTCTCTAATTCCTGGAAATGTCATAATTATAAAATAATAATGCTTTAAAATTATAAATGCTTTACAAGTTTCAAGTTTGTCTTAGATCTGCAACAGCCTTAGTTCATTTCTGTGTTTGGCCTTGCCCCTCTGTTCTGCTTGGAATGAGCTCCTGTCCCACTTTGATTTTTTGCAAGGGCTCAGTGCCAATCTTACCACATCCTGGTCTGTACTGGCAAAAGCAGACAAGGGATGTGAGTGTTCTCTGCTCAGTTCCAAGCGAGACTGCATCTGGATACAGTGCCCAGTTTTGGACCTCCAGTAAAAGAAAGGTGTCAACTAAATAGTGTTTAGTGGCTGAGATAGTCAAGTCTGTAGTAGGTGCCACAGCAGGAGGGGTGAGAAAGAGACACATATATGTTCAGCCCAGAAAAAAGAGATCAAGAAGGAGATCTTACTGCATCCCTCACAGCCTAAAGGAAGCTACAGAGCAGATGGAGCTAGACTCTTCTCAGAAATGAATAATGAAAGCACTTAAGGCAACAGACACAAAATGCTGCAAGTAAAAAACCTGAGAAGTGTGAGAAAGGTGCAGCTAGGAAAAGGGTCCCAGAAGGCTGCTGGGATTCCATCCTTGGAGATAATCAAAACCCACGCAGAAAATGTCCTGAGTAAACTGACCTACAGTGCATCTAGCCTTACTTGGGGCAGGAGATTTCAATAAACACTGAAGAAGACTGTTACTACTTAGAAGTTCCTGAGATTATACATGCCAGAAATCACTGGAATTGCTAATACTTTCTTCAGTGCCTCAGTTCTTCATGGCTGAACCACTGGAAGTGCCTCATGGAGTAAAGCTGTTTAAATATGCTATGAAAGGTTTAAGGATAAAGAGAGTTTCAACATGCCCAAGAGATAGTAGGGCAAAGGGGTTGCTTTTTAATAAGGAGGTTAACATTTGAAGATAGGAGGAACAACTGGACAGAGTGCTATAAGTTTGGGGATGACAGCAGAAGTGGGAGAGAATCAGCAGTATTTGTGCTAGCATAATGTGGGGGGAATCATCACTAGCTCTGTTTTGGCACCAGGCCTTGCTGCATGCCCAGCTCACCAGGTCTGACTACTGGGAAGCACCAGAGCATCCAGGGAGCTCTCAGCCCCCAGCAATGGGATGCTGCAACTCAAGTGCCAATAGTCTCACAAAGGTTGTCAGTAGTCTCACACAAGTTGTCCCTGTGCCCACAACATAAGGTCCTGGGAAACTGCTCTTAGGCCCAGACTTTGGGATCTGCACATCTAAGTAAAAGCAGGGAAAACAAACAAGTTTATTGGAAAGGTTGTGAGGAAGCAGAACCTAGAAGTCCTGTGGTGTGACAGGCCCTGAAAATATACACCAGCGCCCTGGGACAAGCATGCAAGTACTACGTCTGTGTAGGGGAGGTGCCTATCTCTAGGCTTTGTCTATAGAATAGAGAATAGAATCCCAGGGAAATGCTGTAGTACTCCAGCAAGGTGAGGCACAGGTCACCCCACTTCCAGCAGGTAACACCATACCTAGAAAGTCATTAGCTGAAATCCTGTCATAATCCCAGACCTGGAGGACCAGAACAGCCGGTTCCCGAAACTCTGATTCCTCCACGGAGAAGACAGAGTCCTTTTTCTTGTAGGTGATCTCCTTCTCAGTCGGGAGATAATTGAAGCGGAAGATGAACCTCCAGTTGAAATTGCCTTCCCCAGTCAAGGAGTTAAAGTGAACATCTGTCTCCTGCTTGTCATGGTCAAGACCTTTTATCCAGCTGCAGGAGAAACTCAATTACCCCCTATCCCTGTTAGCCAGCCTCAAAGGCAGAGCAGAAGGATGGAAGCACTGAACCCCATGGGGTAGCAGGACAGAGTCAAAGCAGACCAACACCTGGACATCTCTGGGGGTACGGCTGCCCATGCAGAGGATTGGAGTGGGCACCTCACACCAAGGCAAGGGGGAGCAGAGGTTCAGAGGAGGCAAGTGAGTGTGTGGGCCAGGGCAAGGAGCAGGGCAGCCAGGCTCTGGCCTCCCGCTGGTTCCCACCAGACCTTTTCACGTAGATGTCACTGGAAGGCTCTCCCGTGACTGGGTTGACATCATCAAGGATCACATCATCCGTGTTCCAGATAATCACACGGAGCTCATAGCTGTGGGAAGGACACAGAGGTGAGACACATGCCCTTGTCCCTGGTGCCTGGGAGGGCAGGTGAAGCTCTGAGCACAGTGCCAGAGCAGCAGGACTTGAACATTCCTAGTAGTGTGGTTTCCCTGCTCCTCCAGCCAAGCACAGCCCAGCAGTCTCACTGCCAGGCATAAACCCCTTTCTGGACACTACCACCCCACAAGACACACACTCACAGTCAATACAGGCAACTTTTGCAAAGCAAATCCCTGGTGCATGGGAAACCCCCACCTCCACTAAGCCATAGGAGCACAGAAAAGCCTAGGCAGGAAGGGATCTCTGCAGTCTGTACTCCAAGCTGTTGCTCTAGCTTCATAGTAGGTCAGTTGCTCAGGGTCTTGTCTGCATTAGTTTTTAATATCACCGAGGATGGACATTGTCAATGCAAAATGCTGCTAAAAGCAGCTTTTTTCTCTTGTGTGAGAAACTGTTCTTTCTCACATAAGTTATCAGCAATATTCTCAAAACTAAAGAACACCTGTGACCTTGCTAAAGAAATTGTTTATGGTAGAGTAGGACCAATGTTTTAAGAAGTATGTTTTTAGAACTTAGCCTATCACACCAAAGAGGTGGCTATGTATTTTGACCAATTGTTCTGTGACAGAAAAAGATATAAAAGAACGTGTAATTAATTAAAATAAATCACTGTCACTGTTCTGCTGGATGAAGAAAAGACTGCCTGATCTCTCTCCTGCTCCGGGACCACGGGAAGAGCGATAACTGGTGACCTCCGACTTTTTGTTCGGACCGCAGCGAGCTTAGCCGCAACTTTGCATTTGAAGGTACGCTTATCCTCTCCCCCGGCACCGGTGCCGAGAAATCGAAGGGGGCTGGGGATGGTGGAGCGCAGCTCCGACATTGAGGCAGCGCTGGCCCCCTAACGGACAATTATATTCCAGATTATTGCATCCGCGAGCTGTTGCGCTGGGCGGTCGACCGCGGTTACCCCCTAAACGCAGAATCGACTTTGGATAAGGCGTTATGGGTGGACCTTGGAGTACAACTCAACTTAGCTGTGCACCTTGACGGCGAGCCTGTACCTGACTTATTATGCACCTGGGAGGCTTTATGCTGCCTGCTCCGCGACCTCCAGCGGCGGCCAGCTGCGTACGGAGAGGTGGCGCCAGCCATGCCGCCCGCCCGCTCGGAAACCCCGGAAGCGGCGGCGGGAGCGGAGCCGACCGCGGTGCCGGGGGGGACGG
>WEIT01029768.1:40123-51148 GCA_013389985.1 Dryoscopus gambensis | reverse complement strand
TAAATACAGTAATTGTATTTTCAAGTATGAAATAAGGTGCTTACATTCACACGAGTCCTGCTGCACAGCTACACTACTAAAGCAATTTATCTCCCACACTTCAGAATACCTGAATATAGTACCCTCTAAAAAATATAAAGCTATGCAATGAAAGCACCCCCATAGTCCTCGTGATGCAAATGTGATACATACAGAGAGTAACATTTTCTAGTTTTATGGGCTAACATAAAAGAGGTAATATAATTTGTTTTATTCACATATGTGTGGAAGATCAATGCAATAACTCAGAAGAGAGCCCATTAGTATTAGCAGAAGTGATACAGTTATACACAGACTGTACATTTCATAGCACTGAATATTTTTATCAGTCAAGCCTTAATTTCCTTAAGTAAATCATATTTCTAATTAAAACTATTTTGGTTTTTTCAAAATATGAAAAATAAAACATAATTGTGGGTGCATTTGTAGATATTCAAAAGCAACAGAACCATCTCTTCATATTCCATGAATAAAGAGCAAGAATAGCAGAAAAACACTTTATCTTCCACTGGACTAGAGAAATGTCTACCATTTTTTAAACACAAACCATTTTAGAAGCATAAACATTATTAAGACAATTAAATTCACCACTGTAAACCTCCCCTTCAAGAAAGTACATCCAAACAAAATAGCTACAGTGAAAAACCAAAAACCTTGAAGACATAGATTTACATTCACTAATATAATTGGCCTCTACCTGGTCCATATAGGTGAGGGATTATTACAGAAGACTGGAGAAAATAGGATATTCCAACTACAAAGTCATTTGTTGGTAAAGGAATACCACAAGTATGCGTGTAGAAAGCAATTTGGTGACAATTTTAAAATACGTAACAGCTAGAGATGGCCTTCTAGATATGATTATAACCAATACAGCAAAACAAATTAAAAAAACCACAGTGCTGAAAGGAATTTACATGACAGTGGCAAAGATATGAGAGTGTTCAATATGCTTTATAAGGGAGAGACCCAGGACAAGGTAATTCCTGAAGTATTTTGGGAAAACAGGTTTCAATAGATACAAAATATCCTTCTGTAAGATCTCATGATAAAATCTACAGAAAACAAAAGATACTGGTGAATGCAGCACCGGGATAAGACAGACAAGATCCCAGCTGGCACAACTCAGAGGTGTCCAGTGACTATAACACAGGAAAGTCAGGCAGATATATAAAAATAAATGAGATCTTTCTGAACCAGTGTAAGCAACAAGGTATGAGCAAACAGAGACAAACCCAGGAGAGCTACACACAGGTAAGATGTAACTAACAAAGACATCAGGAATAACATTCTAAAACCATGAAAATATGGCAAGTTTTCTCAAGAAGTTGGTCTGTTATTAAGAGCAAGCAATACCAGCAGATGATGCCACACAAAGTACTTCAGGAAAAGGTCAGCTGCAGTCAGACAGTAACCCAAGTAAAACCAGCAATGAAAACTGTTGTCCCAACTAGAGAATACCTGAATGAGGTAAATGTTTGGCACTCAATTGGCCTGATAATAGTGATACTGTGACAATGAAACTATGTAATCCCAGAGTTATAACTATTGTTTTGTGGATATTGGGTAGGGTTCTGCAAGACTAAAAAAAGTCTCGTGTTGGTTTAAGAAGCAGGAAAAAGAAAAATTAGAGAGTAGTCTGCTTAATCCCAAGAAACAGAAAAAATACTGGCAGAACATTTGTATTTTTATATATACACACACAATTTCCTAACAGAAAACAAGGAGATGAGTAACAGCTGATTTGGATTTGTTCTGAACAAATCATGTCAAACCTATCTTTTCTCACAATAGTGAAGTAACAGGACACATTCAGGGAGACATCACATATTCTTGCTTTAGTAAGAACTCCAGCACTGTTCCATGTGAGCAATTTCTTAAGGAAAACAGGGAAGCACACATTCAGAAGATACTACATTGGAAAGCTACATTCGGAAAGCTATTCATTGTCAAAACAGTAACTGTATTGATGGGCATTCCTGAACTCTGTACTAGATAACACTTGCTTTAATGACCAATTTAATAGAATAAGACTGCAAAATATATTTGCAGATATGAGCTGCTGGAGGACAGGATGAGAATTCAAAGTAAGTCTGACAAATTGGAGAAACAGTCTAAAAAAGAATACACTTCAGAAAGTTTCAAGACGAGATTCGGCAGCTAAACTACACAGAGAAGGAGACAAGTGAGTCGATTCCTCAGGAAACACTGACATTCATATTGGCTCATACCCTTAAAAGAATTGACAGTGTCATGGTGTTTTGAAAGAAACACATATTCCCTGGAGATGTGAAAAGTACTGGTTTGTAAAACAGGTTGTTTTCTGCTTATTACTGGAAAGGCTTCAACTGCATTCCCGGGTCTACCTTGAGGAAGACAGTCAACTGAAGAGAGGAACACACGAAAAAATCAGGTCTGGAAAAACATGACTTATGGCAAAAAACAAAACTGAGTTATTAAAGTTGGAGGCGAAGAATTGCAGGTCATGGCAATCCAAATAACTGGAAGTAGTTGCAAGAAGGAAATAATCTGTTCTCTACACAAAGGAAAAAATAGATAAAAGATGATAGAATGCAACTGCTGCAAAAAGAACTGGATACTAGGCTGAACACTGGGAAAAGACTGCTAAGAACTGGGCTTCTACGGCCCAAAAAACGTATTTGCTGAAATTTTTAAGGGAAGATTGGACAAACATCAGGGGAGAACGGTTTTGGCATAGTTAAGCCCTCACTGGGAAAAGAGAATAGATCAGGTGACCAAAGCTCCCACCCGCCCTGTTTCCTACGGTCCTGTGATTACAAAGGAAAATGCAATCCCCCAGCCTAGGAAATGTCCAAACACCAGGAGTTGCCACTTGAGCTTCAAAGCGAAAGTGGGATCTGAAAGTGATGCTCACCATTTGTATGCAAATGAATTCTCTCATCTCTTTTCTCCAGCCATCACACAATTCCTCCTCCCACCCCCTACTTCTCGCCTCCCCTCCCACCTCCACCTCCTTAGGCTGGGCAAGGACAAAACACAGCATCCTTCCACAGCCCTCTCCCACGAATCTCCACACATTCCACCACACAAGTCCTGGTGCATAATGTCACGTCCCCAAGTGGTGCCTTGGAGCCTCTAAATATGCAGAAGCCAACTTTGTGTGACGCAGATCACACACGGGCTCCAAGGAGTACCGAGGGAAGGGCTACATCCTCTTCCTCCCACCTCCCTCAAGCCAGCCACATGCCAAGGAGAGAAAAGGAAAAGCCTCTTGCACTATGTAAAGTGACTTTATATCTCCACAGTAAATTATGCTAATTAATGTGAAAGCAAAACGACTCAAGGCTATTCCAAAGGATACAACTACTTCAGGTCCTCGTGCTCTGTTCTGAATTATTCTGAGGTCAGAAATTGTCCCCAGAAACATTTCTGCATCAAAAAATAGCCTGTGCTCCAAAGTGAAGTACTGCCATGCTTTTACGTTTTCAAAACCAATTAATTTAGAAAGAGAAAAACTCTGTATTTGATCAAAGAGCATAATGAAATATTTTTTTGAATTTCAGGTTTTAATTTGAGAAGGAAAAAAACGTTTTAACCTAAATGTAATCAAGCTGTTTTGTGAAGAATAAAATAGTTTCCAACAGATGTGTCCTGTGTAGAAATTTCCTATCTCTGAGACGTCAATTTGTCAGATTTGGCTTACATTGATCAATGCATTTGAGAGTTTTCGGGGAGAAACTAAATAAGATATTGTGACTGCATAGGTGCAATTTTTTTACAAAAGTTAGCCTCAAAGTTAAAAGCTGGATTATGTAAATAATTAGTATTTCAGTAACATTTTTCTTCTGTTAAGCCAAAACCAGAGAATTTTTCAATACAGTCGAGTTAGCCAGAAAATTGTCCTTGATAAAGAATATCAAGCCACTTACTTAACACATGTGCCAAAGCCCACCTGGCTTGTCAGCTTAAGCATCATTCTAAAACACAAATATACACAGCCAGAGATCCAGAGCTCAGTGCTCTGAAAGGAAAGAAATCAGACAAATGAACCTAAATAAAATGTAAATGGTGGAATAATGGGTGCCTAATGGGATATTATTTAGGGTAGATGGATCATATCAGCCTGCTGGTTGATGTACATGAGAAGCAACAGGTACTATGAGAGGAGGAAAGAAACACTCCCTGGTTTAAAGTATTTTTCTTGAAACTACTCTGGCACCATGATTTGGTAAAGTACCATTAGATGCACATTGCTGTGAAGTCATTGTAAGATGGACATCAGAGATAATAGGGAAAAAATAGAAAGGAAGTACCAACTTTCAGAGTAACTAAAATTCCAGTGAATAGCGATCATTGAAAGCACAAATAAATTATATTTTTAAGTAAAAAAATTGTAGGCTTCAAATACAGAAAGACATTAGAGCAGTTAAATATCAACATCCTGCAAACGGATGGAAGTTACAGCTGCAGTAACAGGGCTCAGAACCCAACAAGTCTGCTGGTGCTTTCCATTTCTGACAAAATCAGAACTAAGCAGAAACAGCTCTTTTTATTTGTCTTTTCAAAAAAATTTTGACTGAACAGAGAAGCCTACAGACAGCTATTTCTGGGAAAAATTAAACACCCCAGATTACCATCTCTTTGAAGCAGGAACTGTCTATACCCACGTCTAGGACTACGTATAGTGCCATGAGATTCCAATTGATAACAAAGGTTTCCAGGCATGCTGTATCACAAAAAAAACCTTACATAAAGGCAATTGGTAAACACAGGAGCCATTGCAAGTCCCTAAAAGTCCAAGTTTAAAAGAACTGCAAGCAAAGAGACTTACCAAGTAGCTACTGTTTGATTTTAAAGAGCAGCTAAAGTAGCCCAGCTTTGAAAACTGCAAAATTTTAATTCCTTAGAAATTTGCATTAGAGAAGACAGTCAATAGATTATAACAAAATCTACATATTTGAGTCAAATACTGGGTACAGAACCTCAGCAAGTCATCTGTCAGGGGGATCAAGGATAACTTCTCAAGGCAGGCCTAGGAATCTGCAAACTCTTTGGAGTTTACGAGGTTGGCAAAATTAACACAGTTTGCATTTGCTTTAAATTGATAGATTGCAAAATATGTATGAAGTATTCACAGATTTTTTTCCCCTCAAGCAAAGCCATATTTATTTAAAGAAGCTCACAAAATTCCACTAGCCACTTCCCAGAAGAATTGCCATCTCTTGAACAGGGCTGCTTGGAAGGATAATAGGGATAGTTTTCACACATCCTCTACCGTAAGATTCTGCAACTGTGTGAATTGAAATGCATCTTGTTCAACTTTTGTATAGTTGTCACAGTCAACATCAAACAATTTGCAAGTTAAATTCTGATATTCATTCTGATATTAATTAGTTGTGGTTCTTCAAAGTGGCTCACAGGATGCAATTTCCGTCAAGCCACCTCTGTGCTTCAAATTCAAATAACTCCAGATGAGTAACAGATTGAATATGGAACACACAACTTTACCAAATTGATTAATTTGGAAGATATCAGGTATTGTTTCAATTACCTAAAATTGTGTGCTAGCTATAACTGCAAAGTATGACAGATCTAACATCACTTCTTGCTTTCCAGATGTCCACTTTGTCCTCTGCAGACAGCAAGTATTACTATTTAAACAGGGTCAGAGAAGACCTTAAGTGGAAGGCAGAAAACTTAAGAAAGACTCTTCTTAGGACAGAACATACTGTTTCTCACCGCTTCCCTTCAGGGCATTCTATTTTTGGCTGAACAGGACCTCAGTTTGGCTATGATGTGCTCCTAAATCTATGTATATAAGCTCTCACTAGTTGTCTTGAAAGCCCCTCATTCCTGTAAAATGGCTTACTCCAAGTTTTCTCTCATAAAGGCATGTCTGCCTTTATGTTTGCTTTGGGGATCAGAAATTAATTTTTTTGTGTGTGTGTGTGGAATGAAACTGGCATAAACCAAGATCACGCTCTACCTTTCCTGTTACATAACACAGGGTTGTACAGTTGTAGCAGTTCACTGTTTTTTATAGAGCTAAAAGACAGAATCTTTATGAATAAAAGATAGGACTCAGGAATTCCTGGGAAACGGTGCAAAAAGGAAGAGAATAAATACTTTGGCAAGAGCAAGGTGAGTCTGGGTGGGGAGGGGTTAAAACTGAATTAGGCTGGAGCAGGGTTACTCTGCCTTACTAGTTTGGTGATATGGTATGAGCCCTGTTGCATGCACTGGAACCAATTAGAATGCCTGGTATGGGAGAGCAAGGATTAGGCACATAGCACCCTACCTAAAATTTTTATCCTATGAAGTGTTTGCTCAAGGCATTTTGAGACAACCTCTTTATAAACCAGGCTCTTCTGTTTTTTCTTACCTCTCGGGTTATCACCGATGATGTTGGTTTTGCCATTCCAGTACCAGAGCAGCAAGGTTGCATCCCGGGACCCTGAGAGGATGTAGCAATTCCCTCCAATGTAGGACTCGGAACGAGCCAGACAGGTTACAACATCCCAGTGGCCAAACACTACCTGCATCAGTTTACCTGTAACACAGCAAATTGATTCTTTTAAAACTACTCTCTTATTCGAAGACAAATTAAATACATTATAAAGTATTTTAGAAATATTCTCTTTATCCAAAAAAAAAAAAAAAAAGTTCAAAATAGAACTATAGTGGGGAGTACTATTTTTTCTTTATTTATTTGGTGGAAACTTATTTAAAAGTGCAGTAGTCCCTACAAGCCATACAAAAAAAATACTTGCAGTCTCTCAGTATTATACTTTATCCAAAAGTCTCACTGGATTTGCTGAAGCCCAGCAACTGCAGATCTTGAAGCAGAAGGGCGAAAGACACACAC
This sequence comes from Dryoscopus gambensis, assembly GCA_013389985.1. Lineage (NCBI taxonomy): Eukaryota > Metazoa > Chordata > Aves > Passeriformes > Malaconotidae > Dryoscopus > Dryoscopus gambensis. The sequence goes on along the minus strand of WEIT01029768.1, from coordinate 44,262 downwards.
ACACACTTTCCCAATGCACCTACTCGGCCCATTCAGGTAACAGGGGCCAGGACAAATTCTGCACCCAACGACACAGGGAAGTGTGATGTGTGATGCCTCTAACGTGTGACCCGGCTTTCTCAGCCCAAATGACCACGCATCCATTTGTGCTTTGGGCTGAATAAAGGATGAGGAGGAACAGAAGGGAAAAAGAGTGATGGCTTTGGAGGGATTAACAAGACAGGCCCAAAAAGGAAACAGGAAATGCAGACTATTGCATTTCTAAACATAAATACATTTTTAAAAATGAAATAAAATGTTCTGAACAGTGTTTAAAAAAATAACACCACAGATCAGTACTGGGACTCAAGGCACATTTTAATGAAATATTTTGGTGCATGAATTAAAAACTATTAGTCACTTAATATGGGTAATAGGGAACATTTCACAGCCTGTTTTTACACAGTACAAAAGCACTGTATCTGTATCCAGACACTTAATAACAATTAAAGGGAACAAAAGACTTAAGGGAGTGGTTGTGAGGAAAGAACAAAAATAGTGTTAACATCCTGATTTATAACAAGATCAAAAAGGTAACTACATTAAAGTGAAAAAAAACCAGAAAAAACCCAAGAGATGTGTATGAATTCTACAAAAAAAAGGAAACTACTTCAGTATATGAAGGAAAAATAAAATAACAAGATGCAATTTAAAGGAAACCTGTACATCAGATTCAAAATAAAGCACTGGCAAAACTTATTAGGCCTGCTCTAACATTCCAAGAGAAATTGTGAGATGAAGTGCTACCACATGAGCCATTTCTGACTGGACAGGGCAAACCCCTGGATACACTCTTACTGTGCATACCTACCTTGCAGTGGAAGGGTGAGTAACTCAGGGATCAAATAATGATGTGTTATATTTTTCAGCTGTATTGACACAGATATTCAATTACCTGTGGTAATTTATACTTTTAGAATGCAAGTTTATGCTATAAAAATCACTGAGTTATAGAGATCTCTCTCTCAATTATTTCTGTGTTTATAGGTTCTGTTCTAGAAAACAAGCATTTTTCAAGGTTATTTCTGCCTTGTTAGCTTGATTTTGTTACTGTGCAGCTTAAGATTCAATGAACCTCATCAAAACATGAAATAAGATTTTGGTTTTTTATATTGCTAAGGAAAAAAAAAACTAATTTCGTACGAGTTCCTCAAACTTTCCTGTTTCCATTAACATGAGTTGTCTTCCCTATACAGCAGTAACAAACTTTACCATTTGCACTCAGTATCCCTTTTTGACAGAACAAATTTTCTAGTTAATGTTTTATTTGACAGCTGTGCTACAAATAATTAAAAGAAAAATAAGACTCAAGTCTGCAGTACTGAAGCTAAAACACTGTCTAGAAGTCATTCCCACTGCTGGAGGAGGGTTTTATTTTTTTTCTGCTATATTGGCTGTGCTGAGAACCCATGATTTATGCTGAAAGTATTTCCTATTAAAAACAAACAAACAAACTCAAGATCTGATAGGAAAATGGTTCCTTTTTTGGTGCAAGTGCTAAAACGTAATTGAATTCAACACTTGGGATCACTTGCCTTTATGCATTACTGATCACATCATCTTTTCCCCCTGATGTTCTGCTGATTTCAAAATATTTCCCTACTACATTCTCATTCCAATTTGAAGCAAAGTAAACTACATCTGAATCCACTTCATTTCAGCTAGAGTTGCTATAGCGACAAATAGAAGAGACAAATCTGAAACATTTCTGACAATGGTATTTTGGTTTATACCCTGATTAGCTATGGTAGTAACAGGGTGCCTCATGAATCTGCCATACACAGAGGAAATAACTTAAAGAGATATTTGCAGTTCAGAGTGATACAGGACAAGGTTACCAAAACCATACAAGTTCCTTCTATAGGTGTGAAGTAAAATACATCCTTTGATATAACAGAATTATCTCTCTCTTCATATAAATCAAGCGTATACACTGAATATTTATTACTGCTACCTATCCTTTCTGAAGATCTACTTTAAATTCACAGTTTTATGTAAATTTATTTTCATCAGTGAGAAAATTAAGCTAAGAAGGGTCTAACAAGATGTCTATATAATGAATCGTGGGCACTCAATATGACATAAATGGAACTTCTCTTTTATACTTATGGCCTTAAAATTGCAAACATTACAGAAATACTGAAGTGTGCCACGAGATCTAAAGTCTTAACAGATTTTCATTAAAGATCATTTTGTTTTGTCAAATATTTTGATTTGCCAAGTGTGAAAAACACTGTTAACTAATATATTTAAGAAACGATGGCAAACATCAAGGATATTCCCTAGGGATTAATAACCTACTGGAAAACTTGATGGTGCACACACATTAACCACACTGGGTCATTAATCCCAAAGAAGTACCTTACAGTGAGGTCGCTATTTCCATTATAAGATAATGAAAGGGGAAAAAAAAAATCATACCTAGTTTTTCATGGGGTTCCATGGCTTTTAAATTCCTGTAGCTCCTACACAGAAAGATTCTTTTCTATTTAGCATGACACATGCATGACTTCAATGGTTTGGACACACTCCAGCTGACAGACTAATTTAACTGCTGCCTACTATATCGATCAGCTTATGTTACATAAAAGAATTCAGTGGCTCCAAATCAATTCTTCTAATACGGCATAGCTTTCAAAGGCTTTTATAAGTATTCTTTCACCAGATATCAAGACTTCTGTTCTTATTCTGTGGTACTTGCCTTTATTTCCTAAAAAACCCAGTTCTTTGGTGCTGAAAACCAACCAGAGTTAAATTCAAGTAAATATTTTAAGAATAATTAACTCTCCTGGTATGCAAGGCTTCACACAAACTCTCACTGTAAAAAGTACAGTGCAAGAACAGGCACCACATCCTTGTCCTATAAGTTTGAAGTAAAAGTCTAAACAAGAGTTCCTTCTCTCACATTTGCCATCATTCCACAAAAATGATAGCACACAATACAAGGCAACAGTAGGTAAGGAAAGATTTGATAAGTATTAATAGGGGAGTAAATACCCTCTCCCCTCCTCATTCTTTACTTGAAACAGTAGGCTGATTATGAACAGAAAAAAAATCTTTTAGGCTGCTTCCATTTTTAAAAAATACATCACCTGAGTCAGTAGAATAAACGCGGAAACTCTTGTCCCAGAAGCCACAGACCAAGATGTAACGATTGTCTGAGGTGATGACAAAACACTGGGAATGAACCTGAATGCTTTGGTCTAAAAGGTCAGTGATTTGCCTTCTGTGCATACCTGTATTGCTGGCTGAACAGAAAAACATACAAAGCAAGACATTTTAGCATCCACATTCACAGAACAAAAGCACAATTTAGAAATTTAAGTCCACACCAAATACACTCCTCACTTCTGTTACTTGTTTTTTGTGGCAGGGACATTTTCTTTCTAATTCTACTATAAAATACTCATTACACTTCTGGGGACAATGCTAATTCCTAGTAGTATATATTCTAAAATAGAAGAAATCCCCTTTTTAAGTGAAATGCAGCTGAGAAATAAATGAAAGATTGCACACAGGCAACGGTACGCAAAAAATGTAATAAGATTCCTTCTCTCCTTCTTCTAGTATAAGAAATTAAAAATTACACACAAAGCAAAGGAATGTAATGATAAGACAATACTCAAACTATATAGTGGCTCAAATGCAGCACACAAAGGATCATGATTTTAAATTGTACATCAGCTGTATTTCATTGCAAGCACTGCCACTTAAAAAAAGAAAAACTTCAGTAAACATCACTTCTGTTTACATTTTTTAAGCATGGCACAAAAATTAACCAGCTTATCCCCACAATTAACTTTAGGGTTGGAAGAAAATAATTGCCCTACTTTGATCACCTGATGTTTTGCTTCCTGAGATAATCTTTCATTGGAAATGCACAAAATGGACAGGAATGAATTAGCGAAGACATTTTTCATATTATATTTTGTTCTTATATGTATGTCCCTATACATATCTATCATGAAAATCCTACACTGTAGGAAGAACTTTCAGTGTGCTTTGCTCCTAAGGGAACCCGATTTCCATCCCGGGCAAGTAATTTCTCCTGGGTTTGTCTGCCAACTGCTTGGAGTACCATTACTTCCACCCAGGTGGTC
>WEIT01029768.1:1290-40115 GCA_013389985.1 Dryoscopus gambensis | reverse complement strand
TTCCACCCAGGTGGTCTTCCAGACCTGCCTCTGTCCTGGTCCTGTGCTCTTCTTTACTCTTTGTTCTTTGACTTCTTTCCATTCTCACAGGCCAGCTATCTCCTAAGCCTTGGGCATATTCCATTTACTTTGTATCAAATCCTTCACTTATTTATGCTTTTGCTATGCTTAAAATGTTCACACTGTCTTGTCCATATGCATAGCAAATAATTTAGCAAGGTGTTGCCACTTGGTCTCTGCAGGCAACACAAATGTGGCCCTCATTGCTGTTTGGGGCCACTTAAAGAGTAACAACACCACGTTATAAATGCACAGTGAAATGTTCTGCATGACAGAATAGTAGCAAAGGAACCTCAAAAAACATGCAGATCAACTAATTCAGTGGGGATAAGACCTTCAACATCTTCACCTCAAAAAGAGGTCTAGGATCTATGTCATATCAGACATTGCTGTTTTATGTCTTCCTGTGCACTGGCAGGAATCTCTCCTTACGACTAAGACAGCAACAAGATTCCTGCTATAACCATAAAAGCGTAATTTTGTAGTCCTCTTAGGTGCCATTTCTAGGTAAATCTGTCTAGCCACAATTAAAAACCTCTAATATTACCTACATAATTACTTGCTTGCACCCAGTGGTGCTACTTAGCAATGACAAAGAAAGGCTTAAACCTTTTAAACTATGTCCAGTGTAACCACAAAGTTGATTTGAGATCTACTGTAGGAAGAGAATATTAAACTGTTTTTCAGAATCTGAACGTTAATTTTAAAGGCCTCTGTACCAAAGAAAAGCCAAAGTATGTTGTAAACTAAAGGCACACCTGAAAATGGAATTTTAATTTTAAAATTATGAAAAAATAAAAAGTATAATAAAAATTTTATTTCCTTTCCTGTGTTTTTCACAAGATGTAAAAAAATAATCAGACAAGTTCAATGTGATTTGGGGTTTTTTGCTGTAATATTTATTTACACTTCTAAGATCTACTTGATAGCAGGATTTAAAGGAGAACATACATTTCCTGCTCCAAACATTTTTTTGATAAAATCTATTTCAGGAAGGAAAGGCGAGTTACGGCACGTGTCCTCCTCATCATAATAACTATTGCATTATTCAGATGAGGATTGATTTTAGAAACTTTGGAAAAACACTTTAATTTTATCAGCTCTATAGAATGGTTTCATATTGCCCCCACAGTTCCTGATTTCATTATCCTAGAGCTTACCCAGCAAAATGGCTACAGAAGAAGAGTCTCTATCTACAGACGGAAACATTGCAGTTCCTACTGGGATATGGACATTCGTTCTGAATTTAATTCTCACTGGCTGACAGACCTGTCATTCTAACCCACCCAGGCAAGTTCATTTTTGCTCTGATTTTTCCGTGCTTCTATAAGTGGCCACACCACTTCTTTTCCAGTTAAACCACACTGAAACAGCTGGTTTCAAACTAAGCTTGAAGTCTAATGGAATTAGTGGGCACAGAATCCTGTCTTCTTTGCTCCTGTCCTACAACTAGGTTGTGTTTTGGTGTTAGGTATTTGACTTTTTCTTTTCTCATCACATTTAAGGTTCCATTTGCCATGCTAGAGACTCCAAGTATGCATTCCCCAAAGTTGGGCCTGTAATGAAAGAACTGACCAAACTCTAACCCTGCTAATAGAAAAATCAGCTCTATATAAACTGATAAATCTCTATAATAAAAAGTCATGAATTGAATCTATTACACGGAGTCATTAAATAAAGGAGAGACATTCCTCCACCCCTTTTTAATAAAAGAAAAAAACACACATATTTTACTAGTGAAGCTGATCAAAAGATGCAATACCCTTGAAAAATGAATGCTAATATCTCAACACTACACTGGAGTGGGCAATATATTTCAACTTTGAAACCGCTTTGCAATTACGCATTAATCCCCTCAGCCTGAACAGCAGGTCTATGAAGAAAGGATTGATCTCCTTTAATGACGAAACCCTGGCACCATGGTTTTATTTTTCACAACACAGTGTGGTTAAGAACCCCACTGTTATTATGAAAATTTCCTCAGCAAAGGAGCTCCATCACATTACCAGTGCACCGATTCATCATAACGTGCCTCGCTCCTGCTCATCAACAAGTCTGAGTGATGAAAAGATCCAATATTATCCTGACAGTACTTCATGCACATTCTCAATCACACATTATTACAGCATCCATATTAATTTTCACTGACACGCGTCCTAGGCCTGTTCAAATTAGGCAAACCAACGAGGGGGAGTTGATGAAATACCAGCATAGCCACAGCTCATTGCATTCCAATTTGCATGCAAATGGTTTATCAGGAAAATTCCATTCCCAGCAACCAGCAAGTGAAAAACAACCGTAATCTACACTTCAGGGCCACCATACAGAGCTTAATGAATCGCAAAGAGAGAAGGAAGTGACAGACCTATGAGAGGATCGATTTCCACTGGCAGCTGGTAAGGCTGGTCTTGTACAGCACCTTGATGAGCTGGAATTCAGGAAAGAAGATTTTAAAACTTTGCATTTTTTTTAATACATGAAGCCACATATATTTAATAAATCAAAGCTACACCCTTTTTTATTAACTATCCAAGATTCCTATGCATCAATTGAATGAAAAAAAAATTCCAGGTGCTTTTGCAGGCTACTTATTAAACATTTATTTTAGATTAGGGCTATTCTGAATGTATGCCATCAGCAGCAGCTCTGGTCCTGAGCCATAAGCTCTAGCAGATGCTTTACTGGCAACCTCTCCTGTCGCAACAAAACAAAATTAAGTGGTAAAGAGGACTGAAAACAAAATGTGACAACCATCTGCTGACTGTAGCAAATACTATTCTCCTCTTTACTTTTTAAAGCACTGCTTTGAACAACTGAAGCACAAAGGATATTTTTTTTTCAAGTCAGTTTATGATGCAGAGAGGGAAATCTCGTAGTCATCTCGTAGTCAGCCAGTATTTAAGCATTCATCCATCACCAAAACCCATTTATTTGGGAGTTTGCATAGAAGTTAATATATTAATTCTGCCAACCCACATTTCATCTGGGCACCTGGCATACCAGCAAAATGTTTAAGTACTGACTTCTCTTGCAGGGGTAAAAAGAAAGCCCTTTTTTCCCCCACAGCTTCACTACAAAGAAACAAGCAAACTCCTCCCCAATTCCCCTCAACAGCCCACAATATCTTCTTGGAAGAGAGACAAGAAATAATGGCTGAATACTCACATCTATGATTTTTCTATAGACCATCCACAGCTTAATATGAAAATTAGTGTCTATTATATAAAGATTTCTTAAATAACTGATTCATAAGTAAATTCAAAGTTCTACTGCAATAAAACAACAATACAGAACAAAACATGACATCTACATGACAAAAAAGAGCATCCTGCTGGCTACCAGTGCCATTACATGTCAGCAAAACCACCAAATTCATATTCAAAGGCAGGAATGGGCTTTTTAATTACACATTAGTGACAACTGGTCACTTGGCAACTTAACTTTTTTATCATGATGCCTCATTAGCAAAGACAATGCTAAGCCCACAGCAGGGGATATGGAGCAGTAATGATACCTGCCCTCTCATCCTAGGAGATCCCATTTTGGTATAAATTGGAAGTCAACAATAGCAAAAGCTCACGAGTCCACACCCAGATATCTTAAGCTTTGGTAATAGGCTCTGTTACCAGCCTGCAATTGATGTGTGCGCTCACAGCAGTGGGGTGAGGTGATTTTTTGGGGGGATTTTGTTGGTTGGCTTTTATTTGTCTTGATCTGTGGGTTTTCCTGAACTCTTTGTAATGGCAAGACAAGTGTAAAATGCCTCTAAACTAAAAAATTGCAACTCAAAAGCACAGCTTACTGTTCTTCCTTTCAGTGGTGAGGGAAAACCCTGAAGAATCTGAAAGCTCTGTTCAGCTCAAAGCAGTTGATTACTACACTCACCAAACTAGTTGCTTGCTCACGGATCATCAACCAGCAGAATTGTGTTGAAATCAAAATCAACGCCTACCACTTTTGAACATTTTCTTCTTCCCATGACTGCTGTATGTTCACAAAGGCCATGTTTTAAAAGCCTTGAATATTATATGACCAAGGTCATATCATCATACATCCAAGGTATGAGAGTATATTGCCATCCTCCTTTCAAAGAAATCTTGGGAGCCCTGTAAATAGCTCTTGCTCACAACTTGTTATCTTAGGCATGTCTCCCTTCCCTCCTTCCTTCCCACCTTTCTCTTGAAGCATTTCTTGGGCTGGTGAAAAAATACATAGATGTTTCTATTTGAGGGGTAATTTGTAAGAATTAGGAAGAAATGTGGGAGTCATCTGCCTTTTTTCAAAAAGTAATCAAGGACCATGGGTCAAGATTTCTTAGTAGGAATTTCAACCATGTATGTATTTCTCTGGTGTGAGTATCTTCTACTCGAGTTATTTGAGTAGAAGGTCTCTTTTCCCCCCTTTCTTGAAAAGCCTTTGACCAAATATACTGCATTGCACTGAAATAAACTTCCTTTGATGGCTTCAGCCTAACACTGTCATAGTCAGGGAAAGGAGGATGGATGTCTAAGATTGGAGAATATTAGAATTAAAAGCAGAATTATATTCTCAAGTACAGCACACTTTTAAAGGAAATTAATTTTATTAGTTGCTATGAAAATGGCTATTTTGTTTTCCTTTCATACTGGCAATACATAAGCACCTAGTCACTTTGGGATGTTTAAGGTAAGACTTCCAATTTATATTTTATTTTCTAATTCTCATTGGGTTTTTATAACCAACAAGAAAAAGATAGAAGATTTCAGGCAAGTTCTACATGCTTTAAAACTGTCTTTGACATGATATGATTCAGGCTTCCGACTGAGTGAATAACAAATTTAAGAGGAAGAGTGTGCCCTTATCATGACCAAATAGTGACTGGTTTTGTTTCCTTGCATGGTGCCTGATGGCCTGGAAAGCAATATATTGTTTTCACAAACCTTTAGTGTGCTACACATCTTACCACAATAGCTCAAATTACCTTTCCAAGGAAAAACTAAGCCCATGTGTGAAGAGCCTGCTGTGCCAATGAACTGGATTTGCTTTTTCCATTTTAAACTCACAACAGTTCCTCAGCAAATTTGGCTAAAACAAGAGAAGTGCTGCTTGATGGCAGGGCTTTCTTAGGCTTCTTGCTTTAATGTACTTACCGGGGAGGCTGTGCCACTTGTTCACAGCAAAGAGCCTGTTTGCAGTGACCGTGATCACAGCGGGAGTGGCCAGGCCGGGCTGGGTGTTGGCGGCCACATGAGTGACCGGGGAGTTGGACGGGAACTTCAGGACCATGATAACGTCCTGCTGGGCTTGCTCTGTGAACATCAAGGGGCTCTGCAGGAGGAGATACTGTTGAGTGCACACGACAAGAACCCAAATACACGGGAAGAGAGAACACGGGGAGGAGAAGAGACAGGACAAGAGAAGGAAGATTGGATTAAAACACATGAGATCAGATAGAAGCTGCAGTAGAAAAGCAAATGCAGTAATAGTGGACAGCCTTGTGGAAATACACGTTTTAGGCAGAAAAACCTTCATGTACCCTATTAATCTGAGGGCTTTGTTGAACAGAGGGTGTCTGTACAGATTTTGCTACAGATCACAGCAGATTAAACTAAAAGTTTGCAATCACCTATCTCTGCCAAAAGAATTCTCCTTCATATCTGCAGAGATAGTATGTCAAGGAAAGCAAGGCCAAACCAGGAGGGAAGCACAAAAAAAAAGTGAGCAAAAGAAATTCCAGCTCCCAGAGATTGTCTCAAGTTGCATTAAATTGGCAGACTGTAATTCTTTACAAGCCAGATGAGAACATGAAAGCACATTAAAATAAACAGATACACACATACACCAGATATATGTTCTGTATATATTTCTGGTGTACAAAAGTAAGATTTATTAATGCAAAGTAGAAGACTTCACTGCAAATATGTTTCAAAGGACAAACATAATTAAATGCAGTTGTAAAGAATATAAAGTGGACGTGATTACAGACACTATTCTGCATTGTTTCCAGAAATGCTAAAGCGAGGGAATGAATTCGGACTCTCATTTTCAACATAATTTTTTAGATTTTAGTTTATGTGGTTTAGTAAGTTGAAAAGTTTATTAACTTTTAAACTAAGTTCTTTAAGAATACCGCAAATGTCAAAATATTGAGGACCTTAGATCTGGATATCAAACGAGAGGAGAAAAAGCAACACCTAGTGGGTTTATGACTGTGTGGTACCTCTGAAAGAAAAAGAGAACCCCATTGAAATGCAGAGGTACAATCATCCTGGTCACCAGTAGCCACACTGCTCAAGTATTTTTTAATTTTCTAATAACCAAATTAGAATACTAATGAAGTGTCCTTGGCTGTTTTCCACCTGCAATATTTCATTACATGTATGTGTAAGTGCATACATTTAATGTATATTTATACAGAACTAATAAAAAAATTAAATACATTTGCATTTTTATTATCACTCCTTTTTAAAAAGTTATTAAGAGTACTTAGAAAAACATATTGCTCTATGAATTCCTATTTACAGTCTTTGCATAAAGGTGTAAATAAAAGCAACTAATAAGCTACCCAGACACCCTTCTGAGCAAGTGGCTAAAAGCCAATCAATATTATGAGTTAATCCTCCCTGGATGCTCATTCAATTAAAGGTGTCAGTAATGCCTCATCTGATGTGGCCTCAATTAAATCCAGCTATCTGATGGTTGAAAACACAAGGGGATACAGCAACAGCAGCAAAACCAGACAAATAGGCAGCCTTCGTGTGACTGCTAATTACTACACCTGGTGTATATTATGGCTCGTGCACTTAACACAGCACGTGGTAACTTCCAATTCAGCTGTATTCATGCACACACACACATGAAAACAAAACTCAGTAAATAATGCAACTAGAAATAATTCAAAACTATGACAGGTAAAATATCCTTACTATATTACAGCTTCAAGAATACTACTTTTAAAATCACTTAATATAGTGCTATTATGAAAACATGTATTAATATCCACAAAACCAGCAAGAGAGGAACTAAGGGCTTTTTTTTCTGGGTGTATCCCAGCCCCAAAAAACCACAGGAGTTAGAAACAGCTAACTTCTTAGATTTTAACTGCTTCTGTTACGTACTAAATCTTCACTAATTCAGCACCATGACAAATATTATGATAAAACCACACAAACTGCTGCCTGGTATCAAATTTATTTATATAACAACGGCTCTGACTAACACATCAATAATCAACTTCTCGAGTTGCTCCTCTTCCTGAAACAAATCCCTTTAAATTAGAGTGCTCAGTGCACGCCACCATGACAGACGGACACACATATGGCAAGTGGCTGCATGATGGGACTATCTGGGCTCCCCAGCATCCCTGTTAGCAGGGCTCTTCTGAAACACACACACAAGTCCCTGCCACGGGCCGCAGGCTGGGACCTGGGCACGGGGCACACGCAGCTGAGCAGCTCTCAGGTACAACGTGATGCATCTTAGAAAGGCCAGTAGCTCAGCTTATCAAGGAAGTTTACACTTCTCAGACTCCTGCATCACGAGGTTTGTAAGCTACTTTAGAAACATTTCACATTTCTGTGTAATCTTTTAAAACCTTCTGCACTTCAGATATGTTTTGAAACTAATAACCTTAGTCTGCTTGAGTAGGATGTATTTTCTTCTTGTACATCCCATAAGAGATGTCTCTGTTTTTTTTTTCATATTGCAGTGTAAAATGTCCATCCTAACAATGAAGGAACATAACCTTTTGAAAATCTTGGGAATTAGCAGACCATTTGCTCCGCTTGTCAGAATAACACTTAACATCCTTAGTTCTGGACCTATGACAACACAAATGGTATTTTAAATCCAAGGACTGCACACAACACGATATGAAAAGTAATCAGTAATAAAATAATAGTTTGTATAATAAAATTATATTAGACACAAGGAGAGGTAAAAGGGAAAGCATGTTAATGCTCACTGCCTGGATTTTATCACCCTAGCTTTATTGCAAAACACATTTAGTCACATTCTTTGCTATGTAAGTTTCAGCTCATGAATTCCTAGTAATCCTGGTTTTAGGGGAAAACCTATGCCTGGGGGAAAAGACAAGGAAGTTCCACCTCCTAAATCCAAGCTTCTTGGGGAATCTGCCAAAGAATAACTAAATTGTCTCCACGATGACTGGCTCTCACCTGTACAGGTATGGTATTAACAAAATCAACTGATGAAGTGCTCTTAGATTACACTGACAAAAAAAGCGCCTGTACTAGAAATCAGTGCAATCCCTTCAGCAATAAATAAAAAATAGTTAAGCACTGCATACAACTCCTACCAAATTGTAACTCATCTGCTGGTTTTAATAACATAATTCCACGACCACATAAAAGCGACGCAAAAGTGTCCAGTTCTCCAAAGTTAAGATGGCAAAGGCAGGTCACAAAGAGTTAACATGGCACTTACCACCTGCATGGCAGAACTTCTTGGAGGATGTGGTTCTATGAGCAGTTGGGAAGGGGTCTGTCCAAAACTTCGTATTTGAGCTTCCACAGCCTGGAAAAGGCACAGGCAGGTTTGCATGTTAAGAGGTGCTAATTACAAGCAATAGAACCATAACTGTCACCTGAAAATGTCATTCTACACTTCTGGCTTGTTTCATGTTGAAAATCAACCCCGTGTGTTCACTGTGGGGCTAAGTGCTTGGCACTGGTACTAGGAATGAGGTAATCATTTTAGTACTGCGGATGCTATTTCCATGAGAAACTCTGCAAAACCTCATCCTGCTCAATGATATTAAACAGAAACAAGCTATTATAATCAGAACCCCTCTTTATTGGCTCCATTTTTCCTTTCTAACACTGGCATATCCTGTTTGTATCATAACCCAAAAACAAAAGTTAACTTTTAAAAAGTTTCTGGAGTTATTAAGTACTGTACATTAAACTCCGTTGCTTCATTTCACAGCAGGAACTACAAGGAAAGCAATACTGAGATTTTATTCTTACTTCCAGGTTTATTCAAAAAGAGCAAACAATGTTAGGATGCATTTAACCACCAACAGCAAAACTAAAGGAGAACATGAAGGTGTAACACAAGGGGGTTTTTAAAGTTTCTCTGTATCTTCAGCAACATGTTTTAGTACTTTCTTCATCGAAAATACATGAAAATATTATGCTTAGTGATTTCTTAAAAATAGTTATGCTGAAACCTGTGAACTTATACTTCTTGCCCTAGGCATGCCCAGCTAGTTTTCCGTGCTGCCACCTCTTGGCCCACAGGTTTAAAGATAACATCAAGCAGCCAAAATTCAACAAGTTACTTCTTGTCAGGCTGGCCCCCGCACCATTCACAGAGACAGGCCGATACTACAGAAAATCTCAAATCATTCAGTTTAGTTTACATCTCTTTCACTGTGAGCTAAATGAATCACCTTGCCTTTGCTGTGGGCTAGCAGACTGCATGTGGGCCAATGCCTCAGTATTTTTCCCTAATTCTGCATTTTCATGGTTCAACTGTCCTCAAGACTCCTTACACTTGTATCTCCTGTTCTATTCTAGCCACTCATTAAAATTTTTGAGACAATGGAGTAACATTTATGCTGACCTTATTCTTACAAATAACTGGGTTTTGATAATAATACAGACCATTACTAGGATATTCTCCTGTTACAGAAACAACAAAGTCAAAAGTAGAATGCACCTGAGACCTTAAAATAATCGTCCTCAATAGTAAATATGCCATCCAAAACACTTGACCTTATTACATTTGGCAGGGCTTTTGAAACATCTGAACTCACCAGAACAGGAGTCAAAATTAGTCTGTGAACAGATTCTAATACCCTTGCCCACTCTGGGAAGCACCATAATCTTCAAAGAACTGGTGAATAAGTAAGTTTATCAAAAAGCTGGCTGAAATCTGACATACACACACTGTGATGCAGAGAGCATTTTTTGAGGAACAGCAGTATCAGACTCCTGAAACACCAAAGCTCAGTAAGACCACACCAGTCTCCTTCCTGCTGATGAGACATGCTACATTAAAATTCAAATCTGAGGGTTTGTGACTCAAGATATCAAGGGAATCACAAAAGCTTTGGGGTTTCTTAAAACGTGGAAGCATTAACGAAGGAACTGGTCAGCAGCTCTACCCTCTCCTTAAAACACTGTTTGTTTCAAAACATCCAGATGGTAAAAAGATTTGCCTACACCTACTTGCAGATTAAGTGGCATATTTTTATTAGCAAATGGGAATTCTGCCCTGCACTGAGGGTAGGGCCACAAGAATACAGAAGGAGCAGAATGCAGACTGACCTGGCTGTCAGTTACTATATACTTGTTAAAATATTTAGTAAAAATTGACAGTCTTTAGAATCTACTATTTATTTCCCATTAAATATATCTCTAATAAATTATTTAAATTTAATAAAGTATTCTTGAAGCACAACTCCCAGGCATTTGACTTAGAACTGAGAATAGATAAAGTGATGAAATAATAAGGTTTAGATTTATTAATTTCCTTGCATATTGACCTATGATCAGTACAGAAACTTTCACTCCCAAATGCCCATGTTCAGCATTTAAAGGGAGTCACAATTTTGTCTCAACCATGGAATCTGGTATGTCTTTTAATTTCCAATGCTACCTCTGGAAACTATCCACTCTTACATAGTGCCAACAGTGAGGGAAAATGAAACACAAGATATTACATATTGATGCAGAGTATTTCAAACACATTCATCATTACAAGAGCCCAAACTTTTTTAGAACAAGTATAAAGTACCCTACTCAACCTGCCAGTCAAGAGGTACTGTCGGTTTTCATATAGCGTTTGTCAGACGCGGTGAAGCTGCTGGCCAATGGGACAATGATTTTGCCAAAGCCTGCCTCAGAGGATCACAAATTCTCCATTTTCAGTCTTAACAGGCAGTTTCTACATCCCTGTTTATGTTTTAGCTGGAGTTTGAGATTTACAGTTCCAGCACAAACAAGTCCATTAGACTCATTAGGTTCCCCCTCTGGTCATTCCAAAAAATATGAGCACCTACAGCTCCAGGACTGCAATAGCCCCTGACACAATCTTTCCCTTTTAGGCAACAGAACTGGGAGAAATCCACATTGTACCACAGCTAACAAGGTTTCATAAAACATCAGATCTACTTATGTACTTTTATGTATATAGAGCATAAAAGCACAGATACTGGTATCTGTACATTGTCTTTACTGGTGTCTTCAGAGATCCAAAAGAAATTTGAAGAACTGTTGAGTAAAAGCAACAACACTTGGACAAATATGTCTAGACATAGTGGCTAGACTTCAGAAAAAAATCTTCTGCATTCCTTCTGGTTACCAAGAAAAAAAAAAAGTAAAGGTTTCTTTTTTTAGCTTCCACATTTTGTAATAATGACCAAGAGAGTGTACTAGCAACCCCAAATGGTTCCTTCCTTTTCCCAGATTGTATTCAAAGTCAATCCAGACGTTAACTCCCCATTCTGATGTCTCAGTCAGAAGGATCACATACAGCAGGATGCAAGATGACCTCCCTCTGTCAGCAGAAATGTGATGGTGGAGCTGGAATCAATCCCCATTCTCTCAATCTACATAACAATAGAAAGAGCCACCAGATGCCACTCAGACTTTTGTTCAACCTGTCAAAGAAAATCAGGTAGGAGCAGGGAATCTTTTCCCTCAGAGATATAATTAGTATTTCCTTTGAAGAAAAGAACCTACCACTCACCTGAGAAAATACAGTAAAATGCCCATCGGTCAGAAAGTCATCATCCACTTCCTTTCTAATGAATTATAGCCCAGCTTCTAATAGAGCTTTCTTGAAAAGAAGTATTACCAGCATTAGTCAGTATTACCAAGAGAAAGACAGCTCCTCCAGCAGTAGAGGAAGGGCATGTGTTCTCACACTGCCGGATCCCTCTGGAGCATGCAGCCATCTAGATGACTGCAGGTAGAAATGTTTGAGAAATTTGCACAACCAGTTTCACATCTATTAAAGGCACCATAGACATGGAAAGGCATCCTTTTGATTGAAAGGGATCTTTAGCTTGGCAAACTCCTATCACTGAAAGCAAGATGTGTGCACAAAGTAAAGCACAGTATCATTCCACATTTTGTTTCACTGTTTCTCAAATATCTCAGTAAAACTGCCTTTTTCCTGTTAATCGGCTACAAAACCAAAATTTTGGTAAGGCCAGAATTGTTCCAGATGCTACAACAAGAAGTAATAAAATGAAACAAGGTAAGCCACCCTTTAAAATAATTCACATGATATGTATCTCAAACCACATACTTGCATCATTATATTTCAAATGGCAATTAATTTAGAAGCATGAGAGCCATAGCAAATTTTATATGTTAACATTCATCTGATTTTACCTGTTCCTAAAAAGTCTCCTAGGTCATGTCCTCTTTTCTTGCGGGGTGGGAAGGGGAGAAGGGGAATAGGGAAGTGAATTAAAAGAAGAGAAGTAAAGAACTTGAAGACTTGGCTTAGGTATAATGTAGCTCCTGGCCACTGTTTGGTATGGCTATTTTCAGTCTCTGAACTTACCCTCTCATCTAACTGTGAAGAAAGTTAATTCAACAGTATGCAGTACCCACCAAATACGGCTGTAAATTTTTTGGGAAGGAGGGTGATGGGGAGGTTGAACATATGGATGCAGTTAAGGTAAAAACAGATGTTTGTTACTTTTCTTTGCAGCAACACTCAGAAACTAAGTCAAAATTGCTTTTTTTTCATGTTTATGTCTGAAAGAACTATAAAATTAAATATGAGGGAGGGCGGGTGGAGGGGGAACTGTAGTGAGTGTCACAGAGAAAGAATGAAACGGTCTCCAGTTTTGAACTCAAATCCTCAAATGAAGGCCCATAATAGTTAAAAGGCAAGACATACACCATTTAACTCCAGATTTAAAGACCTTTAAAGAGACTAGCTCAGAGTTGCTTTCATCATGCCTCCTCAGACACAAAACACCAAACTGTCTGCAGAGCCCAGGGGCACAGCACACCCATGTTAAAATGCACGCCTTGGTCTGAGGGCACAACAAGCTACAACCTCCCCATTTGCTACAAAGAGGCTGCTCTCAGGGCCTTTACAGATCTGCACCGAAGTACTCCCAGTTACTTCCCAAATCTCTAAGATTTAGTTGCCAAACACTTGAAACCCCAGGTGAAATAACAACATGCATTGTAATACATATTCTTTCAGCACACGTGTCAGGGACAGAAAACGTTTTGGGTTCATCCTCCATCTTTCTGCCCAGTATTTACATCCAGAAAATAACAGCC
Organism: Dryoscopus gambensis; assembly: GCA_013389985.1. NCBI lineage: Eukaryota > Metazoa > Chordata > Aves > Passeriformes > Malaconotidae > Dryoscopus > Dryoscopus gambensis. The sequence goes on along the minus strand of WEIT01029768.1, from coordinate 26,799 downwards.
CTTGCAAAAGTAATTACTTTGGCTCTCTGCCGCTCCTACCTCACTTTTCAATATTCAGAAAGGTTTACGCACATGTTCCTCAGTGATTTCCATTGGCTTGAGCGATATGCAATTATGATTACTTGCCTTCCCCTTCCTTCCACCCAGATGTTGCTTTAGAGCATCAGAGAACACACTGTTTGACAGGTTTCCCCTCAGACAGGGAAGCTGAATGGCTTAGCGGCCAACCAAGGAGCTCCTTTCCCTGCGGGACGGTGATTAAAATCAAGTTCCAGTAACAAGTGATCAGAAAACCCCCTCTGACCAGAGACAGCCACTTATACCCCTACAGGAATATTCTTAGTTAAATTCCTCTGGGACTACAGGAACACAGATAACGCTAGCCAGAGAGCAAGCACAATTCATAACAATAGATAAAATTGCTGAAAAGAGGCAGAAGATTATAAAGAGAAGCTCTCTGTAGTACCATCTCCTTTGTTTCCTAACAATTGCCATTAGATCAAGATTGTGAAATATGGACAAAATGCTTTTCTGACACAGGCAGTGTACTTGCTGGCTGACTGTACACCTGCCCTGGGGATATTGCACTACACTTGACCCAAGGAAAAAAATACAGCACTCAAATGTTAGTATCATAAATTCACACACTCCCGTTTGCTATTTTAAAAACAAAATGAGCAGTCTACTTTCTTCATCTAAAACCAGAAAATTATTTCTCTTGTTTTGGCTTCAGAAATCAAACACTTTGTATTGAATCACTTCCATATTTTGTTTTCTCATTGCCCTATTCACTTAATATACCAATTTAAGAAAATTGTCCGTACTGGCTTTGAAGTCTAACAAATAACAAGAAAGAGAATGAAGCAGAAGAAAGGCTAAGGAAAAGACAAGACTACAAGATCAAGAGTTACATACTGTTCTCTAGGTATCATTAAACCTGACAGCAGAATGTTTGTGATGTACCCTCTGCTAACCAAGTGGAGTGTAAAAGGTGCCTGTTGCTGCCCACTAATGCAGGTACAGCTCCAACCCCAGTACCTCAGGGTTATGGCTCCAGAGCTGAAGCGTGGGCAGAAATACTGTCAGCAGCCCGCAGAGGGGGGGCCTTGTTAGAGCACACAAGCAACTTGGGATGGAGCAAAAAGTGCACAACCCTTGCCTGCTGCGATGTGTTAGCAAGGTCTGTAACAAAACTGTGTGCCTCATTACACAAAAAAACCAACAGACACATGGAGAAATTAAAGCCATCAAATAGAAATTAAGCATTTTTTTTCTTCCTTCTTTGTACCTTCCTTGCAAGAAACGTATCTGCTGCATTGTATTTTTCTTTTCTTCCTACCACCCCCCAGCTGCACCTCCTTCTGCCTGCTGAAAACACCAGAGTTGTCTGGAGATTGGTTACTGGTCTAACAACTTGTTTTTTATAAAATCTAAACTACTACAGATACATGGAGGGTGAGGGGTTACCCTAAGCAGGATTACTTTTTTTTCCTCAAGCTGTTTGAGAGTCAATATATGAATAATAGATTATTCTGTTCACATCAGAAAAGTGGAGAAGGGAGAACAGCATAGGATGCCTTCCACCACCACATCTTTACAAACAAAACCACTAACCCACCTCTTAAACTACATTAAGGAATTTTCTGCGAGAAGAAAGAAAAAATGAAGTCTTTTTTGTCCAGACAAATCAGTATTATTATTTTTGTCCAGACAAATCAGACAATTACATGGCAGTCATTAAAGTAAAACAGGAAGTAATCACAGTTTGTGAGAATACAAAAAGAAGCCCCTCAGGGCCGTGAAAGTTGCTCCAATGTGAATATATACATTCCAGGCATATTAAACAGAGGCACAGCCCAGCCTGGCTGCAATCTCCAGCTCACGCAGCTGTCCGTCTACTGCAGCGTAATCCCAGCTGCCAATCTGAAAGAAACCAGTTAGTCAGAGCAGACACAACCAACAGAAACAAATGTCACTCAATAATGTGCAGAGGCACTGGGTTCATGGATAATTTCAAACAGTATCTCTGTCTGGAGCACTGATGTGCTCATTCAAAACACCTAAATCTTTGGCTACTGGAAAGAAGCAGATAAAAAACACTAGAAGTACAAAAACAGGTCTGGTAGTACTTCAAAGAGACTGACAAAATAAAAAGGGAAAAGAGCCTGAAAAGAGAGTTAAGATCAACGTAAGGACCTACAAATAAAACTGGATTCAGTACAAGCAAACTCCTAAGCAGCTCTGGGACTAGTTTTTTAAAATATAACAGTTTCTGTTTTATTTGAGCACCACAACCAAAATTGCTTCCCATCTCTCTCTGGCAGCTAAAGATTTCAAGAGAGCAACTCACTGCTTTCATTTACAATCACTAATTACCACAGAGAAAGTAGTGGCACTGCCGACGTGCAATACCCTCAAAATTCAATTTCTGGCATTATTCATCTGCTCCTCTAAATAGCTAACAGTCCCAAATTTTCTTATATAAAACTTCTTCCTCTGGAAAAAAAAGCAATCAGTTCCAATCTCTTAACATTTCACAGAATTCTTAAACACTGATGTCATATCTGTTTATTAAATAAAAAGGCTTCATTAAAATAAAACATTTCAATCTGAAGGAGGTTAACACACAGAAGTAAAAATCCAAAATGTAGTGGTCTTTAAACTGTCTTCTGTGATCACCTTTCAGAATCTGTAACAACTGTGAAAAAGAAATAAATAACTCCTTTTGCTAAGCTATGAAATACGTTGACTTAAACTCTCATAACTACTACCTGCAAGACCAAACTTGCTCTTTCCAAACTGTGGGTACAATGCTATCTCAGAGTTTTCTAGTGCAACAAATGAACTTTTTTGTTATTCTTTAGCAGAATGTAACATTTAACTGAGACTTGACTTTTACACACTGCTTGAGGAAAACACCTTCGACATGACCGCAAGCTTTCTCACTCAAGCAGCAGCTATTTATCAAATATAACTAATAACTGAAATAACAAAGTTGGTAAGTAAACACCACACACATCGACAGACACAGTGGGAACACCGATGCCCAAGTTAGACAGCCTGGGCTGCAATAACCACACAGAATGAAAACATTCCAAACAAAAATGTTTCGTTTCCCAATTACTATGAAAGTCAATACAGGTATCATTTGGACAGCATAAAGGGTCTGCAAATAATCACAGCATGCTGATGACACAAAAAATTCCTGTAGTCTGCTCACTTCCATGCTTCATTCAAGGCTAAATGACTTGGCGCATAACTGTAGCTATTATATAGCATATATCATCCTTACCACATATAGAAGAGAAAAAGAAAGTTTAAATATAGAAACAATTTATATCAAAAGGAGTTATTTTTGAAGTATTATGAACATCACTTTTATCGTACCTTATTTATCTTTTGATTACTCTCTCATTTAATACTGGCCAACAAATACGTCAGCTAAGACTGACCAGCCAGGCACAATTGAAAATGTAAAGAGCCCAGGGGGTCTCGAGACCTCTCTGGCTCTGATAGATCCACAAGACAGGTCAAGCAAGAAGAGGTGAGGGAACTGACTGCGCTGAAAATTTCTATCCCTTGAATTTCAATCAGAGGCTGAGGAAAAAAACACTCAGAGCTGAAGAACTAGTTCACAGGAGTTACCCCCTTCCAAAAAACTTTACTACTTCCAGCCAGTTTTTAAAATCCTTACACATCAAGCATCTCAGTCCCACTTTAATTAACTCTAAAATATCATTCCTTTTCCTGTTGGATACAGGAGCAGAAGCAGCAGGCAAAATTAGAATCTATTCTGTAATGAAGGAAAAAAGAACAACAAGGTCAAATATTTTTCTGGATCAGAAAAATACCGGCTGAGTATTTTTCATGTGTGTTTGTAAGCATTGTAGTAAATAGGTAAGTTAAGACAAAGGGCAGTAAATCCCCATTCATCATATCAAACTCCAGGCTGAATGGAATCAGAAGAGTGCCACGCCTCCCAGATATCACAGTAAACACTTGCTTGTGCTCATTTTGCTCGTTTACTCCAACACAAGCAGGTCACAATGTGAGCACAGATGTGAGAACTAATAGGTAATTGACACAAACTGCTGGCAGGAGTGGTCCTCCTGTTATTTAATGCTCCTTTCACCCGAAGGAAATACTTCATCCTTTCATGGGAGAGTCCTGATGCCCAGACAAGCTAAATTCACTGAGCAGTGGTACCTGCCCTCATGGGAGGCCCTGCCTGTGTTACATATCCTGCTCTGGGTACTTCCCAGGAAAAGACCAAGGCATGGCCTTGGATGCATTGCTGAGTTCACCTCTCCTTAGCCACAAAATCAGTATGCTTCCTTTAAATACAGCCTTCTTAATTCCAGTTCCACATAAGGGTATTTTAATACAGATTTGTAATTAAAACGAGACCAATGCTAAACATTTATTTGGCTTTTCCCACTGTTCCTGTGCTGTACAACACCGAACATGCCATCTGTGCAGCACACTTACAGCCAGAGACAATTCAAAGATTGTTTCTACGGTACTTTGAATGTTGCCCGCACGAATTTGTTACTTACCGAATTCAGCACACGGAAATTTACTGCTCTGTGACAGTTATTTTATAACCATTTTATCCTACATTTTAAAACTCATCACAGCCACAACAAAGACTGTTGCCCAACCTGCTTAAACCAGACTGATCATTTTCCCAACTATTTAGTAAATGTTAACTATGCTATAAATACAAATCGTGTTTATACTCTGTGAAAGATTCACTGTTGTCAGGGTTCTCCAGCTGAGTTAGAGCTGAAATATGCTATTAACTCCCACCATGAACAGAGCTAAAAGAGAGGCCAAAAATGCTTTCTCTGGGATAAGATATCAGATCTGCTACTGCTGTCATGCAACTGGGGTCACGTAAACTAAACATCCTTGTAACTTCTTTTGGGCACAGAAGTCTCTCAAACTGTAAATATTTAAAAATAAAATAAGACTCATAAGAGATAGACCTAAGATGCATAAAACTTACCCAAAGATAGTAACCTTGAACAACACTTAAAAGCTATTATCCATAAAATAATTTATCCCATATGCCTTGAAGTTGAAAATAAAAGAATTATCTTCTCTTTCTACATCTAATCAGTAATGGCACATTCAAATAACAAGCCAAATGCTATGTCCAAGCTGATTCTTTACAATTTTTGAAACTCCTCAGTTCATATGGAAATGAAATATCATCAATAGAAAGAAAAGTGCCAAAAGAATAGAGAAAGCTTGCTTCCTAATGCTAAACAGACTACCTCCATGTAACAAAAAGCCACCTTCTCTTCAGAGGAAGAAGTACAAAACAACAGAACCGTCTAAGGCTAAAAGCAAACCACTCAATGTTATTAATTTAACGGGACTTATTCTTGAGTTTTTAGAGCTATTATTGCTAATTTAAAGATTATTAGTCTTCCTTAATTGCTGACTTCAAAGATCATATCTGATAGTTTTGGTTTGGTTGTTTGTTTTTTTTTATGTGGTTAGGTGCTTTTTCATAAGCATGGTACAAAATTCAGAGTGCTTCCTGAAAGGTAGGGATTCCTGTACAAATCAATGATGCATTCTCCAATATTTCATCTTCCTGCTACTTACTTTGTCTCCTTTCTTTGCTTTTATCCAGTGTTTACACTAACTACAGAGGGGTATCAGTGGAGAAATGGACTTTTAAGTAGTAACTGAGGGCAGCCCAGATTCACGATCGTCCTTTGTTACAGTAAGCCAGAGACAAGAGGAATTTCTATTCTTCTGACCAATGCTGATGAAATACCCACCAATCAGTCCTAGATACAAATTATTTTCTATGGGTTGTGCTTCAGCTCTTAATCAGTTACTTGTCTGAATGACTTAGCTCTAATTCTACTTTCCTCCCCGCCTCCATTCTTGGACAGCTACGGCAAAAAGAGAGCAGAATTTGTGATAAGAAGGTGCTGTGAATTCTCTCCAGAACAGCTGGATGACATTTGTCTGTACTAAATGACTCCTTGCCCCTTCCATCCAGGCAAAAAAAAAAGAGCCCTTCCACAGCAGATCTTGTGATTGGGAGTTCCACAGATCAAAACATGGTGCTCAAGAGCAAGTCAACAGAAGGCAGTGACACAGCAGAACTCTGCCGGCAAATACAGCGTTTTCCACCAGAAGGATATTTACTGCTTGCCCACGGAACAGCGACTTCCCTCTTCAGCTGCCACCTCCTTCAGCAAGACACACAAGGAGCAGTCAATGACTCTCAGCATTTCAGCACTACTGAAATGCTCGGAGGGGAAGAGGAGGAGGAAGGCACGCTCTCTGCAGGATGAGCAGTGCACCAATATGCCAGCAGGGATACTGGATCCCTTGCCTTGCTTCTCCTGGCTGCAGTTCCCTTCCCCCACTGGCTGCGACTCAAACCCTTCTCTCTTGATCTACTCCCCTCCCCCTGAGATTTGCCTTTGAATTATGCAAGCTTTGCACTCCCCGGGGTTTATGTGCCAAAAGGTAGCATGTGGCCCATGGTTTGCATTTTAGTTTAAAATTTTCTATTATGGCAGTCAGATCTTTCCAAAATACTTTACTGCCTTTATTCCCACTGGCAGAAGGAATGGCAGGAAAAAATTGTTCACAGCAGTATAAGAGGATGTAAAGGTTCTACATTTTCAGTTTACAAAAAAAAAAGAAAGGTGGAATATGGTTTTAATCAAGTAGTTTTCCTTCCTAGACGAGTACTTCCTTCTTGTAATATATATAACCTGACTGCCTATAAAAATAAAGGTGCCAGTTGGAGCCACTTAGGAGACCTAAGGAAATTCTGCATTAACCTACACCCCTCCACTCCTCAGTGCCTTCCACCATTGTTCTGTGTGTGGCCTCTTGGATGAGTTAGGTCACCGATATCCAAGCATATACCTGCGGAGATACCTCAGAAACACGTGCATCATAGGCTTCTCATTACTGCTGTGGTCCAGGCTCAGCACTGACTAGCTCTGGGGGGAAATTGCCATGGTTTAAGCACTAGCTGTTATTTCCATAATACCTAAAAGTCTCAATGACTTGCAGCTCTCAGAATATACAGGAGCTTCTCTTTGGTTTAGGTTTGCAAATAAAAATACGTTTTCTGCTACAACTGTCAAGATTTAAAGACCCAAACCCTGAATTCTTATCAAGAGGAAAACACCAGAAACACCCTTTTTGAAACCAAGAAATCCAGTTTAATACTTGCCTAATAAACAGATACTAACTCTGAGGTGTCATGCCTGCCTAAAAATATTGTTAATTGTCCATATCAGACACTCATTTGGGCTCTAACCAGGAATTTGGTGGAGAAAAGAGGAGATATTTTCTGGCAAGCTGACTGAAGAAGAAAAATAAATGCTGATTGAAGCTGCTTGGCAGCATGGAATGTTAGCACAGGTCCTCAGGGAGACAGATTAGCAAGCAGGAAGAAGGTGAGGCTGTCAAAGGTGCATGATAAATTTATTTAGCACATAGATACAGAATGATTATGCACATAGAAATACACACAAACAGATTTTTCATTGCTTTCATCTCTACCCATAAGTAAAATCAGAATAAGTCACCATTGGTGAAAAGAGTCATTAAATTTCTGCAGTATTGATATCGCATCAGAGCTGATCATATGTGCCTTTTAAAATTACATATACACATTTACATAACAAATATGCTTTACAAATATATGTAAATGGCAAGGGACACCTAACTAAACAAGAAACCTTTCACTGTTTAGTGACCTGCTTAAAAATCCAAAATAAAAATATTCCATTGGGCCAATCCTTCAAGTAACTCAGAACAAAAGTGCTACAAGACACCATTTATTCTGCTGCCTGCATTCATCAGTGTGTATTTTTGACACCATCAGTAGTGTTTCAAAATTCTGCTGCTGCTGAGTTACTCCACTATTATGAACTCAAAGCCACTGCAATTCTCCCTCTCCTGTTTTCATTTTTATACGCCACTCAGTTCAGACAGCACAAAACAACTCAAAAATAAGAAACATTGCAGCAAAGTACAATCAAAATATGACAAATTCAAAATACTTGGTAACAAAGTGAATGCCTCTCTGAGATGATCCACAATTCCAGATAGATTTGTAACTTCTCCGGTCTTAAATTTTTTTCAGGTTATAACACAAGTAAAACAGATCACAGTAAATGCGATAAAAGAACTATTCTAGAAAAATTAAAACCACACAAAAATTGTGTGCTACTTTCATTAGTGCTATGTCAATTATTAGCTTCATAAATAAAAGTTCAATGATGGTTCATTTAATAACAAAATTTAGAACAAATTACACACAGTACCCAGCCTACATTTCAGATCACACTTTGACCAAACATTTCAAGAATCTAATAAATACTCCTAAAAGGTAAGAATAATTCCTTGCCAGCGTAGAGTGGACAAACATTATCAGTGAACTGAAAACATGGCACAGTACACATCTACTAGATGGCTCCTGGGTCAACAATTTTTCCAAACCCAGCTGATGACATTTTTTCTTGTAAGCCACGTGTCCCAGTATCCCTTTTCTCAGCTCAGTTAAGGGTATTTATGTGCAACATGTGTATTTTAGGTTTAAATAGACTAAGATGGACTTTGCAGAATGATGGCAAGCCATGTAATGACAACACTGAGCCATCACTTTGGTTTTAAGCCAGTCCCTGTGTCCCATCTAAATAAAACAAGATTGACAAGATTAGTGTTACTTTGTTTTCATGGACTCAGAATATTTTATAACAAGGTACCACTTATGTTTATTCTATAATTAGTATACTTGCAGCTATACTTGGTACCAATATAGTGTCTGAAGAGAGGACATAAAATCAATCAAAAACTGTTGTAATCACCCCACCGGACCCTTTTTTGAAACAGTGGTTTAGGTGGAGGAGGAAGAACGTTCAAACCCACAGTATTCTATGAGATACTTTGGCAAATAGATTTTCTGAATGATGCTGAGCCTGAGTAAACCTCCTGATCTTTCCAATGCTAAAATATTTTCTTTTGCATATGAAAAATCCAGGACAAGTTACTTTAATTTGATAGCAAGCCAAATTAAAGTATCAGAGGCTACAAAACTCTGATGTTTGCTATATATGCAAGACTGCACTTACAGAGAACTGTTAAAAGTGGAGAAGTCAATCCAGAAGCACAAGCCAAATCAAGGCCGCCACTGCCACTAAGATCCAGTCTCAAGGAACAAAATGACTGAACTCAGCAGCTGAAGCAATCCTTGAGCATGTATTTTTATATCAGCATCAGCTTGGGCAGAAATCCAGGTGCAGAAAGTTTAAGAACAACTTGCATCCTTGCTCTATTAATTCTGCACGCTGTGACAACCAGTTCAGGCACCTTGCATTTGACTGGCCTGTGGCCAAACCACGAGAAAACACAAAGAAATTGAACGTTCACCAGAAGCCTTGAACAACGCGGAGTCTTTACAGATTCAACACTGCAGTGGTTAACGAAGACTTTTCTACATTTATAAAGTACAAACTTACCTCTCTCAGTACAGAATCCGTTATTGAACTTAAATTAACAGCTCCTTCGTAAGTCAAATAGTAGAATACATTCAGGGACCTCACAGCCTCTGGCCCTTGTTGTTTGTAGCCAAAAATCAGATCAATCCACTGGTGAAGCTGGCAGGAGACAAACTCACTTTCTAACGCCTGTGGAAAAAGCCACACACAAAACACAAGCTTGAGTTTGCCAGATAGTCATCACTTGGTAATGGCAGAAACATTTTTTTAATAGCATACCAAATTGTTTTAACACATATAAATACAGAATTGAGAAGAGTATTTTAGACATTCTATCCAAAAAAAGGTGGGCCTTGTGACAGATGCCAGAGTCTCATGCCCTACTTCCCAGTGACTGGGAGACCTCACTTATTAAACTGTAATAGTGGAAATAAGAAAAAAAAAATGCAGGAAGTGGAAAGTATTTATGCATTTATACACAGCCAGGCTATGTTTTCATGAACTCCCAAGATGAAATAGTGCTTTCCTGTGTGATCTGCACGCTGAACAACAACAGCAGGATTATCTGATTCTGACAGCCATAGATTGATCCAGTTTGGGAAACAGGACTCACTAACCAGGGATGTTAGGGTAAAAATTTTTTCACAGGCTGGAAATACCAAACTGCTACCACTTTCACACATTTCTTGTTTACAAACCTATACAGAAGCACTATGCTGAATGATTAAACTGCTTTTCTGAAGGTGTTATCCAGTTACAACCCAATTCCCAAGACAAGAGCATCCAAAAAGCACTATATTAAAAGGTAACCTAAAAATCATTGTCATCTAAAGAGTTAATTCGTGTAGATTAAATCACTATTAGGATTTGCTTTTTCTATTTTATACACAGGATTCAATGTATTTCTGATTTGAATTACCAAATGAAAAAACATAACAAACAGATACTCTCTTCATCTAGCAAAATGAATGGCATTTTCCTTGCAAAGGAAATTCCTAATTTTGAGCAGAGGAAGTTGAAATTAATCTGAAAACCAAGGAAATCACTCTGCAATTTGCACACAAAAATGATGGGTTTGTTTCATTAACCGATGCCTGAAAACAACATTTAAATTGACACATAAAACCAGCAATTGTCTTAATTTGTGTGGTGCACTACACACAAAAGCCCTAAATATGTTCAAATTAGAGCAAGCTGCTTGATTGTCACTGCAGTCTCATGTCATATTAATGCATGACAAACATTAAACCATACACTTAAATGGCAATTTATATCATTTAAATGTTTACTGCCACACCAGATCATCACTCATTTAAATGTGACTTTCTGACAGCTAATTTCAGTTAATTTTCCTCAATTCACTTAATTAGAACTTTCAATCAAGAAAAGACCTGTACATATCTTAGACATCATATCATTCTTATTTTACTATTACTTTTATTAGGATACTGAATTGCTGAAAGCATTCTTTAAAATGAATCCCCACACAGTATAGTATCTGTTTGGATGATCATATAGCAATATCTTACAACATATATGCTTAGACAGGACTTTTTTTTTCTTTTTAATTTAAAAAACACCCAATATTTAGACACAGACACACAATTAAAACTATAAAAAACCACAAGCAGACCAATTAAAAATTAATGATTTCAAAATTGTTTAATAAGATAAAACCCGTCAGGAGTCTCATGAGTGTCCATAATACTGCAATGTGCAGCCATAAAATTCTACAGGGCTCAGCAAATGACAATGATAAGAATTAATTTTCATGCTATCCTGCTTAAAAAAAAAAATTAACCCTAAAACATACATACTGTTATTTCTATTTAATGTGAAGAAAAAGAGAATGTTAGGAACTTGTGATTTTTTTCATAGATACCTATGTAAATATTCAGCATGTGTTGAAGTTGTTCATATTCTCCTTTTCTACATAAGCTAGATTACTCTCACAAAGAGACCTGAATAACTAAAGGAATACCACTGCCATCTCCTTAGGTTAATGTATGTATAAATGTGATTTTTTTTTCCTTAAAAAAGCAGAACTAAAACACTTTACCTTCTCAGGGAATGGTTGGGAGCCAACCTGACCTTATTTCTCTTTGTCAAGTTTGAAATTATTTTACATTTGAAATTTGTACAGATTCAAAAGTAGTAACTTTTTTTTCCTTATTAAGCCATTTAAAAATCTTCACAGTTGCCAAATCCCAAGTGAAAGGGATAACTGAAAACCAGCTACAGTCAGCATCGGGACCTCAAAGGACATACCAAACAGCACACAAATTCAAAGGCCAAATAAACTTGCCTGATATTTCAGGTTCACAGTTAAGCTCTTGGTTGGAGGGAAGTGCTTATGCCATGACTTAATCAATGAAGGAAAAATAATTAACAGCTTGTATAATGACTAAAGAATAGACTTTGAAGGAAAACAACACCATGTACCAGATCATCGTGATGCACTTTGCAGCCACACTGGTATATTTAAATATAAGTCCTCCTTAAGAAAGCATCTGCGAAATAAAGAGGTTGCAAATTGCAGAACTATTTGGTTATAAAAAGGAGGGAGTTTACCTTGTTTGTTGTTTTTAAACATTGCTGTTAAGCATTTACCTCTTGCAAGCCTAAGCCAAGCCTATTGATGGGTCAAACATTTAGGATTACTTCAGCCTCAACTTCATTTAGGACAGGCAGTGCTCATTAAGGCTCAGGTTAAATCCAGCACACAGCCATGGGATATGAACATCCTTTGCACACTGCTCCTAGAGCAAACCAAGGAGCTGCCAGTGCTCCCAGGGCAGAGCGAGCACAGCACTGACCCTGTGCTCTGAGGGAAATGTGCACAACAAGGAAAGCCTCGAAAACGTCCAGCAAAATGCAGCAATATCCAATGCCATGGAGTTACTGTAAAACAAAGCAGGGACTAATGTCCAATTGTTACAGATCAAACAAGCCCATGGAAAGGCAGTCACGTGAAGTCACACACAGATTGTCAATTCTGTCCACAGGGGACTCATATTAACTTTGACAAACTGTCTTGGGGCTGATATCTGTTTCTTTAATGAGATCTATTAGGCCGAGACTAAAACACTTGAGATATGCTAAAAAGTACAGTATACAGATGTCAAACACAAACACCTATTAGTAACTTTCATTTCTCTATTCCCAAGGTAGAAACACTTCAGACACATCACCAAATAGAAGCTTTGATCTAACTAGTAAATTTTAGTTTATTCATAAATCTTTTTGAACGCACAATCTGATGTCATTAAATATGTGCAATCAAAACTATCTCGCCATTAAATACTCTGAAATTCATTATTTTATGATCATCTTTTTTCTGTCCTGTTTTCTGAAAGGATTGAACAGAGAATAATTTACTGCTGGCAACCAAAGACTAACATCAGTCTAATACTAATACAAATTATTTGGTAGAACAAGGATAGAATGATGCAAAACAAAACTAGCAGGTTAGGAATGATTTTTCCTTTTTCCAGTATAAATCTCTAAAGATTTATCAGGATATATTTTCCCAAACAATATTATACCTTTGGAATCAAGATTTGTATGTTCAAAGTGACTACCATTGGCTTTTGCCCTCTACTTTTATTTCTGCTTTAGATTTTATGCAGTGACATATAACATATGAACTGATGTCCATTAAAAATGAATATTTACTGTGCTTGAGTTTGGGATGTTGCAATACTGAAATTAGATGAAAGGTTTAACTGCAAATTTTTTCATCGGCATAGATATATATTCAAAGTCAAGCTATTCAGAAATAAATGACAGACTTGCTTGCCTTATCCCTATGCTGATTAAAGCAAAGTAATTTTGAAGCACAGCATAAAGCATGCATGCCACTCTTATTTGAACAACAGAAAAAGAGTCCAACCCATACAAAATCTGGTTTATGAAATGTTAGAATGAAAGGATAAACTGATGAGAAACCAAAACTGCTTGTAGGTGAATAATATTTCCTATTTACTCAATTAAAAAAACCAACCAAACAACCAAACCAACAAATCCAGGAATACACTTCACCAGCAAGTAAGCAATAAATCTCAAGTGAAAATAATTGCCTGTTACCTTTAATGGACTAAACATTTTAATTCCCCTCTGAAAGAATTTCCTCTGAAATGCTTAAAATGGAGTCTCTTTTACGTTCCACTCGAGAAATATTTAAGTACGAACGGAAAAGCCTAAATTAGGATTTCACACATTTTTTAGCACAACTGCAACTTTCTGGTGAAAAATACTCTTCTTGAACATGACAAAGCACCCACATAACTGCAGTAGCAGGTAACTACTTTAAACTAAATACGTGTTCTGGCTTGGAAGTACGTGTGTCCCCATGCATTCAAAACAAAACCCCAAAGCCACCAAAACCAAACAACTGGAATGATGTTTGCATGTGCAGGCTTTCAGACACAAGTTGGTAATGCCGCCTTAACATTGATATATGACCTTTGTAAGTTACAATGAAGAAGGCTGGTTTTTTCAGCCTAATTAGAACTGTTTCAAATTTTCCTGCTAAATATATGATAGAAAGTCCTTTCAACTTTTTTTTTTATTATTCTAGAGTTTCTTTCCACGTCAGCCTTGTTCCAATCAAAATATGTTTTGAATTAAATTATTTTGATTCAATATGGGGATCAGATTTCACTTCTGAGATTTAAAGTCCGAAAAGGAAAAGTTTAGGCTGTTCAAACAAAGCAAAAGCAGCCACTTTGTGGAAAGCTATTCACATTTACCAAGACTGACAAATTGTTTGTGTGCACCATTAGGTCTAGTTTCTGCAATAGTTGCCAGATTTCCTGTCCTCCTAATAACATATTAACTCTTCAGGTGCTGGCTTTATCTTTAGAGGTTTCTCAGTAACCTCCAGGATTGAAAAAGTAAATTACCAAATATGCTTTCACCAGCGACACTATTTGATCACATGGGTAGACATCTGAGAATAAAGATGTATATAAAGTTATTAGAAAGATACTGAATTCAGGCCTGCCTCAAGGATATCGGAAGGAAGAGGACAGCAAATGTACTAAGTAGAAAACTCCATGTTCTGTATGAGGTAACACAAATTTCAAAAGCATTAAACGCACATCAAAACCATTTAGATGACTGGTGGTTTTTCCCCTGATAAGTAACTATTTCAAGCAAATGCATTTAGTTTTACTTACTGTATTTTACAAATTGTTTTAAGCATTAAATACTTAAGAAACTGAGCATTACTTACAGAAAAAATTAAAATAACTATTTCATTTTTCCTTTGTGTGTGTGTGTTCTGGAAATGCACTGCTAATTCTTCATTACTGTTGTATCAAAAGTGAGCCTTTCACTTTATTTCTCTACTTGGTTACCAATACCAGGATAAAATACTCTGGAAAATACAGTCCTAATAAAACATTTACCTCAGACGCTTTATTGAAGACAACTGATCCCACAGAAAAAAGGATATCAGCAATCTGAGAAGCTCAGACACAGGAGAAATCTGGAAGATAAACTTCCCCTCCTCTGTTTCTTCTTCTCTGTATTTAACATTAAGCTACTAAGTAACGACAAAAACCAAAATTTGAGTAATAATGTAACTCACTGAAATTTTGTGACAAGGTATATCTCTAAATGAGCAGCATGTAAACAAAGAGAAATATGTTGCAATGCAATGATTCAAACTCCTATCTGAATTTATGTCATTATTAACGAAATAAGACTAGCATGTTTAGCCTAAAATCTTGAGCACGTTTTTATTTTTTGGTGATTTCTACACTGAGTCTACAACAGTAATTTTGTAGTTTATATGGAAAAGTCAGACAGTTGCTACACATTTTATGAAATGAATGCTACATTTCCTTTGAAATTCGGCTTTATTCTCAACTGAAATGTCTATTATTAGGTACCAGGAATAAAAGATTTCAGTGAATATGAAAACTTGAATTAGAGCACTTGTAGCTACTCTTTCCATAAGGGGAAGTGATCACCCTTAAAATATTTCTCATTACATCCTTGATAATCTGCAAATTTGAGAGAATTATTTTAAGGCAGAACTGCTACAATTTTCTGTGAACACTTTATCAACAGAACAAATGACACATTTTTATTCTTA
Organism: Dryoscopus gambensis; assembly: GCA_013389985.1. Taxonomy (NCBI): domain Eukaryota; kingdom Metazoa; phylum Chordata; class Aves; order Passeriformes; family Malaconotidae; genus Dryoscopus; species Dryoscopus gambensis. The sequence continues at coordinate 11,205 of WEIT01029768.1, read as the reverse complement.
AGTTTCAAAGCTTAGACATCAACCTTAGGTGTTGCTTTCCCTCACTTGCTCACAAATTCCACCAATCATGGTTGTTACAACACTAAGTTCCCTACTGAAAAAAAAGAGTGGGCAAAACCTCTCAGCCAACTGGCTCCATCAATAAACAGATGCTTTCCAAAAGGCAGCCCAAGAATGGCCCTGTCCCAACTGTTTGGTTTCTTCTTACCAAGAGGTACAGAACAGGTACAGAATCTTGGTAGGAACAAAAAACAATCAGGAAGCCTTCAATAAATTCCCCTCCACGAAAAAGAAAATATATAAGCCATAATTAATTGCAGTTGTGAAATCACACCAATGGCCATCGTTATTCATAACTCTGATAATACTGCTGCATGCAGCTTGCATTTGTCCTTCCCCAGAGACACACAGAAAATCTGACTGGTTAGTCCATAACCATTTTTTACGACAAAGTTGGCTACAAGCAAGTATTGATAACACCAGGAGGCATTGCTGAGTTATCCACCATTTCCACTTTCCCCCACCACACCCCTGGATTTATTGTCCACATTTAAAATGTCTGCTACGCAGTTAAGAGGATTCTCTCCTGCAAAAAAGTCATCAGTATCCTGAGGCCAAGACAGGGAATGAAAAGTCTTTCTGAAAATCTTCACACACAGCACCAAAAGGAGGCAGGAAGTTCCCTCCTCCCTGAAATTCAGCAATTCCTCTCCCAGTTCCTCCAGCACTTGTTTGCATGAAGGCTGACAGCCTGGATCTGGAACCTATTACCCATGGAAGCACAGGCTGTTAACCACACAGCCGACAGCTGGCTCCGTCAAATTAGTTCAAATGAAGTTTTGTGTTTAAAAAAACCCCAAACCCCAACCACCAAAACCCCACAAGATAGGACCGCCTTTCACAGGGCAGTGCTATGCACCAACTGTCTCAGCATCCCACTCTGCCAAGATAACCTATTTTTCCCCTCACAAGTCTAATGTAGGGACACTTCAGCTAACTTGCATTACTTCTAGCCAAGGAACTTCTGCGTGGCACCTCCTAGAGCCCTGTGATCACAGTCTGAATGTCAAGTGTTAGCAAAGACAAACTGAAAGGTCAGAGGACTCTATGCCTCTGAAAGGATGGCAAACAGTGATTCACCTTTTATGTTACAGATTCTTTCCCTTTAGGAGATGCAAAAACACACACCGCAAAACTTCCAACCGTGCAACATTTGCTTGCCTTGGAGGTTTTAGGAGCTTTTTAAATACTGAAGCTTGAAACAGACCAAATTCTGAAATTCGGGAAAGTACTGGAGTACACTTACTCAGCAGCAGGGTTTTAGCTTACTTACACTTACTGAACATGCAGGTATCATAATCCTAATGCAACATACAAACTCAGTGACTGCAGTGAAGGTCATGAAGTTTTAGAAAGCACCAGAAACATGAACTGAACTTACATCACTAAAATGCAAAAAAAACCACCCCGGTTTATATGAACAAACAAAACTACCCTTGAAATGGCTTTCAATTAATTATTTAGGCTGCGTACTACCACCCCCACTGAATCCTCAAACTTTAAGCCTAAGCATATTGTTTGGTTAATGACAGCACAACACACTTCAAACTGTGAGAAACTAGTCATTTTTTAATGTATTTTACATTTAAACTACTTGTACATTTCTTCCTTCCCCAAGACTTACTCCATAAGCCCTAAAAGTGAACTGTTGCTTTATTTTTGCACTGTTTCAACAGCTTGCAGCATTTACGCTGTGCTTTGATGTGTCAGTTGTATACCCAATTCACAAGAGCTGTGATGATCAACAAGTATTAGTATGCATGTAAGAGGAGACAGAAATGGTTGCAAACACATGGTCTTCAAATCACTGCAAACAGCACAAGCAAACATCTTAGAAGAGTTGTAGAGACTAATCTAATTTGTCTTTGAAGCCAGTGGTGGGGGGCAAAAAAATGCTCCAGAAAAAATTGTTTAAGATTTGGAAATGGTATGACAAAAGGTTAAGGAATTTAAAATTTAAAACATAGTTCAGATGCAAGTCAGGCAGAAAAGTCATTTCAATCTTGTCATTTGACTTGTCTGCTAATTCATGGAATAGAACTATTCTAAAGCTTTTGGGGAACAGAACACAAGATTTACAAAGGCAATTAGGGTACCACATCTGAATAAATCAAACAGCTACAAAAATAGGAAACTGCACTATATAATCACGTGAGACAAATGGGTAACCCACTCTGGGGCTGAGGTGCCCCAATAAGAACAGGATTTGCTTCCTTGAGATGACTATGAACAGTGAAACCCTAATCTTTTAAAAAGCCATTCTTTGGGTTGCTTAAGATGACACTACAAGGTGTGTTTGGCAAGTAAGTACATCACACTCCTCGAAGCCGACATTTCATTGGAATGACAAAGGAGAATCATCATTTGACTTTGAGAATGACAGAGAAAGGGAGAATTTGTGCATCCAGACACTGAGCATTTAAAGAAAAAAAAATTCAGATTTATGGAATATCACATTTGGAAAATGAAAAGCTCTTTGCAAACTTGCTCAAACACAGCAGGTTCCCATTTAACATCTTGTTCTGGCACATTCGCTAAGCAAGCTATCGGGAAGTCTGGATGCAGACAAACTGGAGCTCAGGGTGGCTCACCTATCAAATACCCTAGGGTAAAAGCTTCCAGTTTCCTGATTAAGGAGGACACTGCCCCAGTCTCAACTGTTAGTCATTCCCTCTCCCAGTGGATCCACTGGGTTGTCTTTATGGCCCCTGGGAGGAGGTTGGAATTCACAACAAAACAAAGAGCTCTTAGGAGTCAAGTTCAATGCTTGAAAGAAATCAAACTGAAAATGCATTGTATTTATAAATTACTTCTTAAAACATCCATCCTTAGAAAACACAAAATCTCTAATTTTTTGTTCTAATTTCATGATGTACTGCATGTTGAGCTTCAAATAGCTTTGTTCATAATGCTTTCTTGTAGATAGAGTAATTTTTTCTAGATTTTATTCCCTTCTTTCACCTAACCAGCCTCAAAATTTCCACTGACAGCTGTACACAGAAAGACAAGTGATATATTGAGTATATTGAGCATGCTCAGGAAACCAAGGCATAAACACCTCCAAGTGCAACAGACATTCTGTAGCCAGTTGAGAGCAAACTTTTCATAACCTTTATATTACTCTGCCATGAACCATGTTAGTGGGAAGGGCATACGAGATGAATACTATGAACATTCAGAGGTTAAATGCTGAAAAAGCATATGGTCAGTTATTAACATTTTTATTAACTACTCATTCTCCAGTTATAAGCCAAGTAAGATGTTAGAAAACCCTAGAATTTTCCCTTATATTAACAACAGTTTTTTTCTTCATAGACATGCTAAAAAACCCTCTAACATTTAGAAATAAAGTAAAAATATACTGTAGTAAAACAATATTTAACTCCCATCTTCCAAATATCCATTTAATTCAGAAGCTGAACTCCCAGGGCCAGCTCTTGCTCCTTAGTGGGGAAACAAGCAACTATGACATTACTTCCCAGGATGGAAAAAAACCAACTTTAAAAAAAATACAAAACCAAAATATAACCCAGCACAATACCACTCCATGTTTTAAAGTAGCAACAACCAAATTATAAGGTTTTAATTAAACAACACTCCAATAAAACTTTGTGCCTGTGAAATGGCATGCAGCTTTCTTACCCAGAGGATGCTAAGCACAAGGACACCACCAGGTCCTTGTCTCATGACCCTGTGGGCCATTTCTTGGGCTCAGTGATTGGACCTTCTGGGGCCCTTCCAACTCAGAATATTCCCTGAGACTGTGACTTTAGCCAGGAAAGTGGAAGGAACCCACAGCTATACAGTATCACCACCTTCACTTCTCAGGGAATTTACTTTTGCCTGAGCATTTAAAGACCTCTGTCACCTCAGTGCCACTGCAGATACCTCCTCCAGCCTCTGTCCCCTCAGGTTTGCAGCTACCTCCTCCAAACTCTGTCACCTCAGTGCCATAGATATTTCCTCCAGCCTCTGCTACATCAGGTGTGGAGGTGGCCTCCACCCTCTGTCACCCCAGGGCCACAGGTACCAACCTCTGCCACCTCAGCTTTGCCCTGCAGAACATATGGGAAACCAGCTCTGCACTTTCACTTCTACCCTTTAATTACCCCAGGTATGCGCCAAACAGCAAAAACCCCTTTTTTGCACTGTTTAGAAACATTGCGAGCCGGCGGGCGGGCAGCTGGGGATGCCTCTCCTCAGCGCTCCAGCGGAGCCGCCGCATGCGGCGGGGGAGCAGCCCCGCGCTAATGAGGCGCTCCCGGGGACCTCGCGGCGGCTTTCAAACCTGGCCCGCTTCAAACGGTGCCACCCCGCGACGGAGAGAGGGTGATTGCGATAAATGACCGCAGTAATTAACTCTGATTGGGAAGCACCTGAGTGGAAGGAGAGGCGAGGAGCCGTGCAGCCGACGGGCTTGCGGTCGGGTAGGGGAAGCTTTCCTTTAGCGCCGTGTTTGTGTGTGCTGGGAGGGCTCGGCCTTTCAAATAGGTACGTGGGGGCACTAATGAAAAGCAGCTCTCGGCCCAGGGCCTCCCCATTCACTCTCAAAGGGGCAGAGAAGAAAAGCTTCAAAGTAGAACTAATTTACTTCATCCAAACGCGGCTTTGGGCGGCCTGCAGCTTGTACTGACACCACGACAGAATATTGCTCAAAAAAGAGAAGGCTCGTCTCTTTTCAGAGGGAGGTTAAACATTTTAAAAGCACCTGCAAGCTGTTAGTCTGATTTTTTGTCTACTTTTTTTTCTTTCGCTTGGTTGGGATTTTTAAATTTAATTTTATTTAAATACAGCTATTAAGGCCTTCATCAAGAAAAGCAACCTTTACATTTTCGTTGCCAAGTTTTATAAAGCCTGAACATGTTCCCTTCCCTCTAGTGGTGGGAACTTTATTTTTTTCACTGTGGAAAACAGCAACACTTACGCTTTTTTTTTTTTTTTTTTTTTTTTTTTTTTTTTTTGGTGGTGGGGAATAGGATTGGCAATCTCCAGCAGCCCTCAGGCAGGAAACACATTTGCTGTGCGCTGGCCCTATCTGCCATGCTATCTTGCCACTTGATTTTACAAAGCAGAGTTCCAAAGAGTGAGGGCATTACTACCTGCTGTTTTACAAGCAATCAGCAATTCATTGTGCCAGTGCTGTCCTGTACCTGCTGAGTAAATGCTTTAAAAAAGTTTCACTAAATGCCCAGTAACAACTACAGTATGGTAGCAAAAGCAATTCACCAAATGTTTATACCGAGCCTCTGATTTATTTGACAGCTTTACACCTTCAAGACATGATATAATTAAATGTTTTGACAATGAAACAAAAATTGTATAAATTAGAAAGTCATTAAAGATGTACAGTGTCTAAAATGAAAACGGTGCAGCTATAAAACACGATTTCTAAAACGCTTCTATAAAATAGACAAAATGTATTTAACTTTTTTATCCTTAGACTTTCTACTACTGTATTAAACTGCTACACATCTAAAAATTTCCTAATTAAATCACTCTATGAATGCCATTCGAGAAGATTACAAATGCAATTCTGTCTTATTTTAGAAAGGTAAACAAATCATAGCTTAAGCGGAAATAGTGGACCCAAAATATGACACTTTATAGTAAAGTTAAAATACTAAGCATTACCTTAATTTTTTTGTGTCAATTGCTGTTATCTTGATTGTTTCAAAACATAAATCAACAGCTGCCACAGTGTCTTAGGGGACAACTAACAATGCTGTGATGGTAATCCTGCCCCTCCAAGGCGCTCAGTTCAAACCTCAGACAACACTTTGTGTCTGTGTAGACCAGCGAGACGCAAGCTAGCACTTCCTATCGTAGAGAAGAGGGCACACAGCGCACCAGGAATCCTGAAAATGGGATTCAGAAGGTGAAAAAGTTGCTGCTGCCCATGCCTGTGTTCAAAGGCCAGCCCAGGAGAACGGCTGGAATGACTAGGCACATTATAAATGAAAACAAGCATGTTAAAAACCAAATTTTAAAATCGAAACAAATGTCCATAAACTATGATTGCTCACTCTAAGGTCACTTCTTATCTTTAAAATGCAGTTTCATTATCATTTTTTGGTAGTATGTGTATAAAACGTGAGCTTATTGCTAGCCTTAAAAGCTAACTGTTTAAATAATGTATAATTATATAACCATTATTTAAACATTAAAGCCTTTAAGCAACTATGCAAAAACATTTAGAATCAACTTTGTAATGTAACTGAAGAGCACTGTTGTTCTAAAGGAAACTGTAATCCAGCAAAAGGTAACAATGACCAGTTGTTTATAAAAACCACTGAAATGTTTGGGAACTAGTTCACATTCTCATGCTATGTTTATGTTTCCATTCATCATCCTTCTCCTCGAGAAGATAGTTCAAAAGGAAGAAAGACTAGAGAACAAAATTTTGTTTAAATTACACATGGAGACGTCAGGTAATTTAACAAATCGAGACAAAAAAGGCATGCCTGTGTATAGCTAAAATCATTATTGCATTAAATCATTTTCTCCTCTCTCCCTCTCTCTGAGGGACCCATCTTTGCAGTGAGGTTTATTTTGTATATTCAGCTTTGCCAAGGACTTCTAACTCACAAGTGAAGAAAAGGAACCAGAAATACAATGCAAATGTAGAAGTACACTGTATAAATGTTACTGCAGTCTTGTCAGTCAAAGAACAGACACAACCTTTGCTTAAATGTGTATCTTAATGATTGACTCGCACCCTTTCACACTTCTCTTCCATTGCACTGTAACAGAATACAACACAATATAATATGAGGCCCATAGAAAATAAATTGGTGGCGATGGGACAATTTCAGGACTGGTATAGTGGGCACATGGATAACAGTTATTCATCAAACTGTTCATTAGGAGGGGTATGGCTGCAGCGGACTGTGTTTCTGAATAGAAATCTTTTCTCTTGCCCCACACTTGTAAATTACTGAAGCCACATAGCACATTTCCATAATGATATATGTGATAAGTGAATGCAGGGAAATTCTTTTCCCTCTGTGGAAGAAGGTTCAGGAAGTTACCATTTTGTTTAATCAAATGTTTGGGTTTCAATTCCAGATTCCGTTCCGTGTCTGCCTTCCAGCTGGGGTTTAAAACAAATGATGAAGACAACTGTGAGAATCAAAGGAAAAACACCTAGAGCTTCTTAGAAAGAACTTATTCTCTACTTCGTTATTGGTAGAAGAAGTATCTGGGATAATTGGAAATTGTCACATTTGAAAAACTTCCATTCTGTGACAAGCTGGCAAGAGAATTCTTGCCACACAAGGATTAGACAGGGCATGCTTGCTTGCCACAAAACAGTCCAAAGTAAAATGAACTTCTCTGAGTGGTCCCATTGATTTTTTGCTGAATTTAATTTGGGGAGTGGACAGAGGACAGCTGAGCACTTTAGGTTGAGTGCATCAACCTTAATGAAGAATATTCCAATTGTTTATTAATGTAATGCTAGAAACCAGTTATTAATCCTTAATTTTACAATGTTCCCAATTCTCCAAATACCTTGTTTTGTTTTGTTTTTTCCCCAGGATGTAAGTAAATTCAAGTGGACATTTTATAATTAAACAAAACAGCAAAATAATGGGTTTTTATATAGCCACCATATGCAGGTGGATTTTTTTGGTTTTATTAAATGTAATAGTATAGTATGTCCTACTACTACTTAGTTTGCATGCACACATACTAAAATCTTATTGGAAACATTGTTTTGTATTAATATAAATCTCGCTATTGTCACTCCACCTTGAAAATGTTGTAAATTGTTTTATAAAGTAATTAATTGTGAAGTTTTAGATTTAAAAAACCCTATTCCTTTGTCTTTCAGAACAAACTTCTATTATTGCAATACTGAGTCTGTTCCAGGAATCAGGTGACATGGAAATACACACACATAAAAATTCCAACTTACTCAGAAAACTTTTAAACAATGTCTTCTGGCGACTTTATGTACTGGCCTTGCAACTGACCACACAGGATTTGCTGGGCACATAATTCAATGTCATTCATGCCTTACATTCTTGTAAATCAGTTATGTTAATCCCAACTTTTATTGTAACAACCATCCTCTCCAGTTTCCTCTCATGAAGACAAACAATAAAATGGCCAGTGCTTTTCCACAGGCAAAAAGTGGCATAGACTACATTTCATTCTTTTGTATCTAACCTGGTCTTTATTCATCATTCAATTGTGGCAATATTGATGTTATTTCATTCATTAAATATTTTTGGAAAAAATCATCCTCTAAATGAGGACAAACATAGCAAATGATCTCACACCTTTTCTCATAAGGAAATGAAATACCATAACCTGCAGTGTTGATGGAAATGATATTCAGAGATTTTGCTACCTCAAATCTTTCTCAAATTTTAAAGTGTTTGAATAAATATCCATTCACCATTTTAAAAAAAATCACAACTCTGAAAATTAACAAAATTGTAAAAGTCTGAGAATTGATACTCCAACAATCAGATTCACGAGTGCAAAGATTTCAAAAAGTTCTACTGCAGCATTTTTTATAAATTTGTTTTAGCTTGAGCAAGCTCCCCTCCTGCTAGCTCCCCCTGCTATTTACATACTAAATATATACATGATATAGTGGTAAAATCTAAAACTTCAATACATCCTTTAAAATTTACATTCATAAAATCCCTAAGCAGGGAAGCACAGGGGCTTCTCATATAACATAGTAAACACCTTAGCAGGCCCTACATATTTATATCACTTCTGCACTGTACACACATTAAACAAGCTCTCTAGTTTTCTTCTATACAAAAATGCACCAGGCCACATTATAAAGATTTAACATAGCACTACAGAAAATAAGGGAAATGTGCTATGATTTATTAGCCAATTAAATGCATAATTACTGATTTATCCTTCAAATTACCTATGAAAAGCCCTATTGTTTTGAGCCGAAATGAAATTTTTAGTATATGATTATTGGCAATACTAAAAACTCACAAGAAAAATGTCCAGCTTAGTGTGTGTGCACACAAACAGAGATACAGAAGAAAACAAAAACCTTTTACCTGCAAAAATGAAAGTGTATAACATGGGAAATAACATTATTATCATGACATGATGACAATCAAAATTGCATGGCTTCATATTTGACATAACCATATCTGTTTCTGCTGAAAGTTAAGATGCTGGCAAAATATTTTTCTGGACATTGGAGGACTAAAAATACTAAAATGCAAAAGGTTGTTAAAATCAACTTGTTAATTGTTGTTAATTTTTAAATATTACAATTATCTTCTTGGTCCTGGGCCATGAATATGTGTAAGAAATTCAGTATCACACTCTATGCACAAAAGGAAAAATAAAGGTGCTTGTAGAAAAGAGATTTCTTAAAAGCTTGTGACTCTTTTATGGACAGAAATTTCATCAGCTGTCTTGTGTTTTGGTGTTTGTTTCCCAGCCACTTCATTGCCACCAGACAATAACATTACAGTGTAACAATTAATATTTAGTTCTGCACAAAACTTGTGTGGGCAATGCTCAAGTACCCAGTGAAAAACCTTCAAATGGGGAGAAGATTGGGAATTTTCAAAAGTACCAGGAACAGAGAGCAGCAGTGACTGCCAAACCATGGAAATTCTGCAGAACGTGGTAGTGCCTGCCAGGCACAAATCCTGTCTGACCAGCCCTTGCAATGTCAGGAGCTGGGGAGAGGGAGGAAAAGGAGAAAGACCTTCCCTCCTCCAGTAAGATTGCACAAGGAAACCAAGAGGAGGAAGGAGAGGGGCTACACTGCCAGCCCCTGAAAGCCGCAATTCACTCTTTCCAGTTACGCAAGAGTTAAGAGGTAAAAATAGTTACCAAAAATTTTGGGCCTCAAAATACAGT
>WEIT01029762.1:196489-214685 GCA_013389985.1 Dryoscopus gambensis | reverse complement strand
AAAAACCCGGAAAGCGTTCAGCTTTTATCTGGGATTGATCTGACTTTTACTGGAAGCACGAGGGATGGTGCAGAACTGAAAAGGGTACAGGAAATTTGAGGCTTTGCTTGCCCTCCACAGGCCTGTCACAGCTGGCTATGATTTGACCCTTTGACTTAACAGTTTGATCACAATGTGTACAATCTTTTCCCATTACACATAATTTTAAATTTAATTTTAAAATACGTGTTTGGAAATAGTGTAACCCTGTCTATAAAGCACATCTGAAATTTCAGCATGCAAGTGAGTGTAAAACATTTGATTTGATGCTGTTCAAATCAATGCTTGTTAACAGTGTGGCATACAGGTAGAGCAAGTATAAAAATATGGTGTAATGCAGTGGAATGAAAAAGTATCTATCCAGTTCTATTCTGAGAATGCAGCAAAAATAGCCCAATGTCAAATACTATCTGAATATCATTTCTTAATGTGTCTGATACACTTATTCTTTATGTGAGCCCATTGCTCTCTTACCTATGCTGCAAAAATTCAAAAATTTCTAGATTAATTTTTTTTTTTTTTTTTGCCTCTAGGTGTACCAAATTAGTTTCTTGGTTTCATTCTCAACTCCTTATGGTTTTTGCATTGACTAACTGACGGTGTTCCTACCTTCATGTTGTAGAAGAGAATTAGAACTTAATAACTCCATATACTGTTTACAAAATCTTGTCTCTCTGCAGGGGAATGAATCCCACACAGTTTCACTTCTTGCCAAATTGAGAGAAGGTGGCTGCAGAGAATTGTAGCACTGGTACGTCTGCTCTGACACCAATACCAGACACGAAGTAGCAGTAAGAAAGCCACATGAAAAGCTTCTCTGTAAACCCTGGCAGACTCAGCAGTGGTAAAGGCTTCTGAGAGGCTGGATTTTATTCTTCGCTATCAGTGTGCAGTAATAGTAAAGCAAGGAGCTAAATGGGAGAAAAAGGTATTAAACATACCGCATATATTAAAATTAAACAGCATTTGAAGCTAAATTAGTTGATGTGTACATCCTAGTAGGACTGTCTTGCTATATTGTCTCTAACCTTTAGCCACAGCTCGGATTGCAGGCTTGAGTTATGTGCTGACAATAACCACACTGTCTCACTGACTTATTTTGACAGTTTATGTCCGGTTACTTTCAGTGATTTGCAAAGCTGACATTTCCCTTTAGTGAACCTGAAACTCCTTTCTGCTGTATTGCCCAGATATTTTTAACATACCAGGCAGTAATGAAAACCAGAGAAAAGAGGGCTCTGTTCTTGCTGAACCTGGGGAGAGGGTCTTAAGCAAATACGAGGGGTGAAAGGAGCTGGACTATAAATGACTGGACCCCAGATTAGTATAGTTATGGTCAGAGGTTTATGTCTATTAATTTGCCATGATATAAATGCCACACTACTGTTCTGTTCCACAGCAGATATTCTTCTGATATTGCAATATTTTCTTTCCTTATGGTAAAGCGTATCTGATTGAGCCAATTTATACTGACAGCTTTCCTAAGTTAACTTCTCTGTGAATTCCCAGTTCATTTAATATATTTTCCTCATGCTTCCCACATTTGAGTTACCTTTGTTCTGTGTCTGAAGGATAGGAAGCTGATAGTTATTTTATATTTATATTTCAAGGCTGCTTAATGTTTAATGAGGCTGAATATGTTGTAAAAAGCTTCAGAACACTGAGGCTGGTTAATATTTCATGTCGATCTACAGAGACAACTATATTGATCTTTTAAGCATCTGCTAAACAAGACAAGGAATAAATTAGATTTTGGTCAGTTTGATTTGGCTGGTGAGTTAAATAGCTTTTAGAGCATTATCACCTTTTAAAATGTTTTGTTTCCAGTTGAATAAAGTGGATTTTAAAGGCAGTATTTCATGTCGTTTCTCATTGCTCTTCATCTTGCCTGTTTCATTTCAGCTGTTTGTGTACGTTATAAAGGGATGCAGGAATATACAGAAACAATGTTTGCACTGTCTGCTTTATGCACCCATAATTAGACCTTCTGCAGCCACAGTTGAAGGGCTCTACTTGTCTCTGTTGACTGCATTTTGGACACAGGTCCCCACTATTAAACAAATGTTCATTTACATCACAGTTACATGTCTAGAAAATTCTCTGAAAACACTGCGAAGCAGGACCATGAATAGAGTCTGATTCAGGGGAAAACCTACCTTATCCCCAAGTTCCTCATCCCAGAGGACCTATTTTAACATCTTGTATGCAAGCTTGCTTTTTACCAGCTTTGGCTTAACAAGTGCAGAAATGGATTTCCTTGCCAAAAGAGGAAAAATTAATTATTATATCCGTTCAGATGTCTACAGAACTGCAAGTGGATAACAAGGCTTCGGAAAGGTCCTTTCTATACTGAAATAACTTCGTAATGGTTTTGTGATGATTGAAAGTTTCCAAACTCCACACCCAGAACATGCAGCACATGTAGAGTTGATCTAACACAGACATTTTTATTAAGAAGCTGAGTAGGCAGCCTTGGCACAAAGCCATGGGCTTTGACTGTTAGCTCAAGAATAGGTCATGCAGCTACCCTACAGAAAGATCCACACAGGAAACATTTGCTAGTTTGACTAAACTCAAGTGTAAATTACTGATTTATTGTCTCCATGAAAACAGTACTCTCTAGCCTACAACTACATAAACACTTTTCTGGTATAGAGCTGACTTTTAAATCATTTTGTAGTAAATGAAATATTCCAACTCAGTATAACCCTAAATATGTCTGTTTCAGGTTAGATATATTTATGTTTATTTGTATGGGAATAATAGAATAACACTTTTTTTAGTCTCTTCCATATGTGGGGTTTTTTTAATTGTTTGTTAAACTGTACTTTGCTGTATCCAGTTGGGAGCAGATGTAATAGCTGTTAAAACTTCATTTCTTTGGCACGAAACATTTCAAAGCGATTTGGGGAGGTTAAGGGGCCCCCAGAAATGTTACATCTGTACTGCTAACTGAATTTAAAACTCAAGGAGAAATAAAAAAGAAATGGCAAAGGAATCGATGCAAATTATTCTAAACTAAAAGCAGGAATGAAGAAAGCTTTTGGTTTTGTTATATTCTAGGATACCTCTCCAGCCATTCTTTTTGCTTCACTCCTGCTGCCTGTGGAAGTTCCTTTTGAATTCACCTTTTAAAAAAGATGCTCCTTACGATTTTAGTGTCTCATCTATATGTTACCATGTAAAGATTCCAGGAAGTTTTAGCTATCTGAATTCTTGTCCTTTGATGGGTTCTCAACTAGCATTCCTTCCTTTTGTGTCCCAGCAACCAAGACCCCGTGTGATGCAATGAAAGCCATGTCAGCAGAACTCCAGCTGAATTTAAAGCTGGAGAGGAGCATTGGGAGTAATTTGGGGGGATGTACCTAACCTATCCATCTTGTCAATACTATGCTTTGTATGTCTGGGTTATCTTACAGTTATCTAATGATAAAAGCCCATCCCCACTTTTATTTTCTTCCTGAAACATTAAATTCACTAGCTTTTATCCAAACAGAAGGTATGTCCTGAGAAGTCCTGAGAACATCATGCTCTTGGGAGTTCAGTAGGTACAGTAATTACTTCAGAGTATGTCTTCAAAAGCTATACTAATTTTTCATTTTTAATACCCTCATTGGTCCTTTTTAAAGGCTGTCAGGCTATTCCTGTATAAAGAAAATATTTCCTAAGCATCTCAATGCATATATAAATTCTTGTTTATATGATGAAACATTGTCATTTCTAATGTATGTGTCACCCTTAGTTAGTACTCAGATTCAGGCTCATGCCATGACTTGTTCTATACAGTTGTTCTGGAATTTCAAGTATGTGGTAGTTTCAGTCCAAAAATATGGCCAACTTTACAAATCAGGTCAACTAAGAAACACTTAAAAATACTAACATTTGAAAAGCTAGCCAAACAGACCCTATTTGGACCCTTTATGATTATGAAATAAATTCTTCCACAGGGAAAATAACTAATATGCAGTATATGAAACGGAGCTCTGTTGCCTCTGTTGCCCTCAGAGCCAACACTTGTGCTGAGGATGAATATCCCTTGTAAATAAGAATAGTAATGCATACACAGGATAATTGCATTCTTGTCACTGCCATAGTGAAGAAATGCTCCCATCTGTTGGAGATATTTTCTTTTATCCTGTGGAGAGGCAGAATGCAGGTGTGAAATCGCCTGTTGTGTCACATACACATGTGCCCCTTGTTCACTGTTTCACACTAGGGGAAGGCTGGTAACTTGTTCTTCTGAGGTTGCTTTGAAATTCATGACTGGGATAATCTATACAGCACTTCAGTGTCAGGCACATCAGCCTTAATGGAGCCTGAAATTTCAGTGGAAAATAATCCTAAATTCTCCCTTTGTAATTAGTGAATATGGTTAATATGCTCCTTGCTGGACATACTGAATGGAATACAGTACCCACTAAATTGGAATGATGGAAAGAGAAGTGGTGGATGCTTCCAAATGCTTGACTATAGCCCAAGTCAGGTTTTGCATAAATTTTAGCTATGAAATCTTTTTTGTAGATCCTTTTGTCACTCTGTAAAACTCACTTCATTTGCTAAGAGTGATGCCACCATGACTCAATAAAATGCCTCAAGTTCCTTGAACAGACCACTTTGCACATTGTCTTCCATGAACCAGACTTACACCCTAACTATCTCACAGGAGTGTGAATCAGTCTAAATTCCTAAACATTAGTGCTCAGTAGTAGTAAGGAGATCAGGATCTGAAGGTCGTAGAGTTATTTCTGACCTCCAGTCCCAGCACCCCACTGTTCTGCGTGCCTTTGGGTGGCCAAGGCCTTAGCCTAGGACTTAGACTAGTTCTTATACTCCTTAGAACTAGGAGTTCATGTTAACTTCACTGGGATCAAGATCAGCTTCTGCACTGCAAATAGTACAGCATTATGCAACTATTGTAAGGCACTTGTGTAAGTGAAACGAGATCAGGATGGGCTGTGATCTCCTCTCCTCAGGGAGTTATGTACAGTACCTTTTATTGGAATAGCAGACAGATTCAATCTCATTGAATCATTAAATGGAATTATAAGATAATGAACATTAGCCACTTAGTTCATTTCATAAATTCCAATAATTAAAACTGCATGGGCAATAATAATGGCTATTCCAGATATCTAAGTAAGAAAAATGCAGCTTTGATGTCTTGTGGCACAGGCATAGTGAAAACACTGAGTTAATGGAGGATCTATGTAATAAGAGTTACCATACAGAACCTGCAGTTGGAAATATATAAACACACTTCCCAGCAGAATTTCACTGTGTCACAACTGATTAAGAAAATCGGCAATAACTGACAAGATAGGCACAAAATGGATTTTCATGTTGTTGGGATGAAGTATGGCTCCCAGCAATTAATGGTTTTTGTCATATTAAGCAGATAAATAATGCTATCTGACATTACAGTATTTCACATTACACTAAAATTTTGTAACGTTTGCTCATAATATGAGTTGAAATATGTTACCTAGGAAAAAAATGTTATCTCTGGAACAGTCAAACCCCATTAGAAACCTTAGGCTTGAAAAATCACAATGTTAACAGTTATATCCCCTAGCAAAGGTTTGCTTTCCTTAAATAGTGTTAAATTTAAACCCAGAAGCTCTAGTCTCTTTTGGAGTTACTCTTCCATAGTGCATTGCGCTTGAAAGGGAAATTTAGTGCATGGAATGTACTGTGCCGTTACTGAATGTTGGTAAGAGAAACACCATGAAGAACTGCAGAAAGAGCAGAGCCTTTACAATGAAATCACATCAGGGATACTTACATTCTCTAAAAAAGTGTTTCTACATTCTTTAAGCTCCTAATCTTAATATGACCCCATTACCCATTATTGATAAATAATTTAATTATTTTAATCCTCATTCTAATTGGTATGTTTGCCTTTTTCCTAGCTGGATATATGCTACCTGAATACCATTCTTGTGGGAAAAAAAGAAAAGCTTTTTAGGGATCTAAATTTTCACTTACTGTTTGCATGAACAACTCATCTGATTTCAGCATTCGTACTCATGTTAAGTATAGTTTTATCCTGGAAAATACCAATGTGTTCCAAGCAGTAACAGGAATCAAGAACAAACATGAGAACATGATTTTTCTCTTGCGTGCTGCTAATTCTGTTCCAAATTCATTTAGTATTGTGGAAGAAAATGTGATTGCTTGTCAAAGCACAGATGTGTTTTTCTGTTGGGACAGTGCACCGTGCATTCGGAAGTGTCATGTTTAGCTGAGGGCAACAATGCTTAGTGTCTCAGCACCCAACTCCCACTGAATTTCAACAAGAGTGAGCAAACAACCTTCCCCTGGGCTCCAGTGAAAATCCTTGGCTTAGTATCCAGTCTGAGCTGCAGTTTCACTTGCAGGAAACAAGCGGTTTTTTGAGGTCTTTTAAGGTATTGTTTCCTGAAACAGAAGATAATCTGAGTACATAGAGAGTACCGAAAATCTGTTAGTAAAATATGTTAGTTTGATAAAGATTGTCAGGATTATTGAGTACAATAAACCTTCCCTAATCCAAGCCATAAACAAAATATATAATCATTTACATGTGCCAGGATACAATTTTATTGCTTCTCAGATAACACTGCATTTAGGCTTTTCTTTTACTTGAGGGTACTGTAAAAGCAGAACCAGTTCACTTTTATGACATTTGCCCTACTATATGTTAGTGGAAGAGGTAGGGATTTTTCAGAGACATTGCTGGCAATGTCATAAGAAGTGCATCCCAAAAGCTTAGTAGTGTGCCAGCAAGCACATGTAATCTCTGTCAGACTCAGCAATCTAGATTTAATTATCTTCAACTGCAAGATGTAAAATATTACACCATGGTTCTTCTATGACCTTATAAAAATGACACTGTTTACAGAGGTCACGGTTCTGCATAGTCTCCTGACGATTTTCACAAATGTGTTGAACTGCTGAAGTGTCTCACATCCTGGGAGTCTCAAAGCTCCCCTCTGGATGGTTATGGGACCAGTGTGTGAGGCTGTACACCAAGCCTTCCAAGAACCTCCCAGAGAACACTGCTACAGAGCCCTGACCTCCCAGTATTAGTGTCCAGAACAAATTCTAGTTATAGCAACTATGCATACTGCACTCCTTTTTGGCTTTTCTTTTTTTTTTTAATGAGGTTAGGAAGAACACTTGGTGCTGTATGTCCAGATGCTTCTAGAAATGACCACCCAGTGCTTTGGGAACTACTGGCTTTAGAGGCTTGGTTTGTGCTTTCACATCATCTCTGCTAATCTGTGTTAGCATTATTGCACCTTCACAGTATCAAAAAGAAGTATTGGTTTTATTGTGCTTATTTTAAAACCATTAAACACTTACAAACAGCCAAACTTAGATAAGTTTGGTATATAAAAATAGACATGTAACAACTCACATTATGCAGTAAAAAAGAAAGCACCTGCGTGGAAAACTTCCCCCCCTTTTCTGGAAGGAGAGCTGTCTTTAAGTTGCTTCAGTAAGATGTACTTATACGTATATCCACACAAACCCAGAACTTCAGCCACAAAAATCTGTCCTCTTATGTGGCAGAAGAGCCAGAAGGCCCAGAGGGGTGATATGTCGCATTCTTTCTCCATCACAGAACTGCTGCCATTCACACTGTGTGAACAAGAGTATGGCTCGGGTAAAGTGTGAAAAGTGGGAGATAGATTATGCTCCATGTGGCACAACTCCTCCCAGGAAACAGCAAACCCAAGGGCCCACACACACTTGTACCTTACCCTGTTGTCAGCAGGAGCAGCTGCCACGCTGGGCTCTGCATCCCTGGCTGGCAGGGCTGGGCCTGGGCCCCAGCGCTACCTCTGCGCTGTGGTGGGGTCAGGGACAAGGGCCACCTGTGCATCTTGCACTCAGGAAGCAGAGCCAGGGGGCTGCTGGACACCCCTGCAGCACCACTGACCCAAACTGGGACACAGAAACTGTGTGGAGACAGAGCTGGTATCAAACCCTTCTCTGGATAGGAGGCTCAAAGGATTAACTCTAAACTGTTATATGCTATTAGAAAAGACAACGAAATAACTTAAGTCTGTTTAAACATTAGGTTTCTAATCCTAGGTGCATTTCACTATGGTAAAACTGGGTATTTGAAGAAAATACTCGGCTATTAAAGATCTTTGCAATTATGTTTTTAGAAGTGCCTTTTCCCTGTCAGGCTCTAACCTATTCAGAAAAGTTACCTTCTTATTTTTTCAAAAATAAAACTGTAGTAATTATATCCTGTATTTAACCATGTGAAAAGAGTAAAAAAGCTATTTCTATGTGGTTTCTGAGGTAATAACCTGGCATGTTAAAAATAATATTAACATAAGTCATTCAACTGTTAGTGTCCCTTGCCCACCTTCCCTCTAAGAGGGGATGGACACAGTGATTTCAGTAAAGTGGAGAGAAGACGTGGCATGCTGGCTGGTACATTGTATCATAGTTCATCATGGTTTCTTGTGAGGTCCTCCCCATAATTAGTAGCTTGACTTCCAACGAACATATTCCAGTTGTCTAGAACCTCCTCTTTTGTCAGTTTTTGATCCTGATAGGAGGAAAACAAAACCCCTGTAAGAGCATTTTCAAAGCTAAGTCAAAGACACACCAGCACAGACTTGCAAGAGCCCTGGGAAACAGACAGTTCTTCACAGCAGCGGACTGCAGGTTCAGCAATCATTTGTAGCTGTCACAGTGAGTGAAATTTGGACCTCAATGGAAGATAGAAGTCCCACAGGCTTCAGCTGGGACAAACTGCTAACTGACAGTTCTTTGTAATGAACTCACTGCCAAGCAGTAGGTTAACAGTGGATTATCTGGTACACAGTTTTGCCCTGTGGTTTGGTTCATCTTCCTGACAGTAAAAATGAAAATCCTCTGGTGTACTTTGTGGAAGATGGTTGCTTATGTTAGCAATTTACACTTTCTGTGTTAAGAGTTATTTTGGCTTTCAGGTTCCAACTTTCCTTGCATTACACTTCTGAAGATCACCATCTGGAATCTACTGTCCCACATCAGAAACGGTGTTTAAGTGCAAGATATGTGCTTGACTATAGAACTGAGAGTAGTTTTGCTACCCCCATCTAAATGTAGCTTTATTTTCCTCTTGTAGTCTATATTAACACACAAAAGTCATGGCTACTCCTAAAGGAAAAAGAGTATTTTTGCTGTGTTAAACATCCAGGTTTAAGATGATAGTTTCTTATCTCACCTAATGAAAGCTAGGGGAACTTCTAGAGCTGGCAAACTGAATTTTACTACTTTTACTTTGTGACTGTAACACTACTAACTGAAATTGGCATGGAAACATTAATCCACTAGCAATTCTAGCCTCTGAAGAAAAGTTATTAGGAATAAATTCTTGCAAGCTGGTATTTAAAAATCCCCCACCACCTTATATAACTTCTTTAAAAACTATACTGGAACACTACATACCTTGTCTACATCAGATTCGTAGACTAAGTGCCTGGCTTCAGCTAGTGCATGATCATAGTCTTGGGGGAGGATCCAGTGCTGGATCTCATCTTTGTCCATCTTTCCATCTTTGTTGAGATCACGAAAATCTGAAAACTGCTCACGCTCCGTAATCACCCAGTCCGGCTCTGGCCCACCCTCTTCATTTGCAAACATATCAGCTGGAGAAGAAATAAGGGTCTTACTTGAGTCGTATTTACTTTGCAAATTATGCACAAACTAAAGGTATTTGCACAGCATTCCTCAGAGAAAGACTGAACTTTTCACTCTTTGCAGTGTCTCTGTACAGAAAAAGAAATGTGGGGTGTAAATAGAGTAGCTGTGTGTATCTTCTCTCAGGCCTATTTCTTCACTGCTGGTGATTCTGCCCATTCTCACATCACCCTGTATCATACCTGTGCACTGCTGGGCTAACAGGAGAGGTGAAAGTGTTCAAAGGCCATCATCTGCTGAATTTCAGGATGAACAAAATACTCTACGGATCTCTGGTTAAATAGCAGTCATAAGCTTTAGTGCTAGGCTCAGTCACATGGGGAGAAAGCAACTCAGCCATTTTATCTTGTCCCTGCCAGCAAATGTCTTTGTGAGTAAGATCAGACTCCAGCCAGCAGAGAGGGATTAAAGGAACAAAGGCACAGGGGAAATTCTGGCAACCGAAAACTGCTAAATGGAACTTGCATGCTTTTGTACTGCTCTTAGAGAAGTCTAAGAAACATTCAGCTTCCCAGACCAGCTCTCTTTTAACCATGCTTGTTGCACATTCCAGTAGAAGACACTCTTCCACAGAGAGAGACCTGGAGAAGTCATGAATCACAGTGCATTCTGTGAGACACCACAGGCACAGTGCACTTGGCACAGACTGGTACCTGGGGAGGGAGCACCGTTGGTGACACAGGACGCAGACATTACACACATGAGCTGCTCTGTACATCGGGCCTGTGCTACATTTTGGAAGCATTGGTAGGACCACGCCACAGTGGCAGCTGCTTTCTGCATGAACACAGGAGAGTGGCAGTGATTGTTAAAACCAAGTGATTTGTAACTGCTCTTTACATCACAGGGCTTTTCAAATGACGAGTGGTGTGTCCATGTCATTCTTCTGGCCACTGTGGCCAATCCTTTCCTGCTCACCAGGACTGTTTATTCCTCAAGCCTTCCACTTTTCTATTTAGAATTAAAGCCTGCTTTGTGATACTATTCCTCTCCTCTCCAATGCCTTTTGGGTTTGGTTTTCAAGGATGTGCTAAGGAGAAGCGCACCCACATGGATGGTCTGAGGGCCAGAGACTGGCTGCTATCTCTGGGAAGCATAAATGCTGAATTCAAAGCCAGGAATAATCCCCCGACCCTGCAGTGTGACTGTGTACACTGGGCTGACGTTCTCCATTGTCACTGTCCACAGTGTCCCTGAAATACTCTGTTACCTGCCCATGCACAGTGAGAATTTAGTTCTCTCTGCTCAACACTTACAGAGGTATTTTGCTCTGCTGCTTGTGTAAATCTAAACCAAATTTTTTAAAAGACAAAATGGGAGGAAAGAAGGAAAAAAGAGGGTGGAATCATTCTATAACTTTCATGAAATCTCCCCAACAAATACTAGACCTAGAGACTGAAATTTTTGAACTTCTTTTTGTTGTTCCTTATAAACTAGTAAAGAAGAGATTTAGTTTTCTGTTGGTTTCCTAGCCCCACCTTCATCAAAATTTTAAAAAAATTGCATCTGAAAAAGGAAGTACGAATATTTTAAGCACAGTTTTCTCAACTCGTGAAGAAAACTTCAGACAACACATTCACTTTCTTTTTTCATTTTTTAAAGTGCAAATTATATTGTTTATTTGAAGCAACTGACATGTCCTGTCAATTTGATTTTTATAATCCTTGCCAATGTGGGGTGATCGTGACTAGAACATTCTATGTTCCTATCTATAGAAGACAAGAAAAACCAGCATTCACATGGTAACAAATGTTGACAATTACCTTATAATTATATGTAGGTAATGTCACTGAATGAACTGAAATTACTGTGGAAATTATGCTGCTCTGTTATTTCAGTCATAGATGAATAGCATTCACTTTCTGGGCTAAATATAATTTACAAGGAACAGAACCCCCCTGCCATTAATTAGTGTGTGTATATTGTTCCTGATTCTATGCAAAGTGATCTTTATAGCACCACTAGAAACAGAAAGATTCATCCAACTTTGCACTAATGCTTTCTTAGTGCTACTTTCTGGATTTAAAACTCATCAAAATGTAATGGTATCATCACTACAGAAGTATGGGCTTTACTTACTAATTAAACTAGGAAAAAACTAGTAGAACAAAGTGAATTTTCACTTTTGGCAATGTTTGCTACCCAGGTGTTTTGGATATTTGATAACCATCCAACCTTGGGAAAAGACTAATTCATTGTCTGATCCTCCTGCATTCCTAAACAATGCCTTCTAACAGCAGTTAACATGGTGTAATATACACAGAATATCCCCGCCATGAAAAATATTATTCCAAATTCTCTTCTTTTGTTCTCATGTAACTCTTACCTGAGTTAAGTGAGAACAAGAGGAGAATTCTGTGCTGTGAAGTGTGAAGAACTTTTCCTGGTCATGTTGCTATCTACCTAAAATGAAATTAAACTTTCTGGGTTGGATGGTTGGTGTAAAATAGTTGAACTGGAACACAGAACTGTTCATCTCTGGGTTGTTAATGCTGCTGCAAATTTGAGAGAAGATGGAAAAATGGACAGAGATTATATAAGAAACAAGTAACAGCACTTACCAATGTACTCATCTTGATCCACAAAACCATCCTCATTTTTGTCTATGTCTTCTAAGGTTTCCTGGAAAACAATTTTGCATGAAAGTAATCAAGAAAAAACTGACAGCTCTGACTGCCTACCTTTGATCATTTAATGTTCTGAGGCCTTGACCTGCCCGTGCACACAAGTGAATGTGGTCTCACTAAGTCCAGGGTGACTGTTGTTTATACAATGAATATACAAATATCCTTTCATGTTGAAAAAATTTTCTGTATGAATGAACTGCTTAAGTTAGGGGCAGATACAAGCTTGCATGAAACACTCAGCTGCTGCACATCAGCCCACCCTCCTTTTATTTTGGTTTAAGTCTGTGCCTCAACATTGTTTCTTGATTCAATTTAGGAGCTGTCTAAGTGCACTTAACAAGTCTTTCTTATATTGAGAGTTCTAAATCAAGTGAGTATCGTGAAAAGCATCCCTTTATGTTCCCCATTTAGCTATTATGTGTGTCTCTTTCTAAACCCTGCCTGGAAAGGTTAGAGAAGACTTCAAAGTTCATCCATAAAAGTAGAAACAATGGCATTGATTTTGCTTTGCTTACTAAGACAACAATGTTTTTCATGTGTTCAAACTCCTCTGGGTGAAGGAAAGCAGTGAATTCTTCACGAGTGGCAGCCAAGTCTCCATCCAGATCTGCAGTTTTGAATCGTCTTTCATCTCTGGGCAGCATTTTCTTAAAACTGTGCTGATCAGTTGCATCTTGGAATTCTTCTGGATTTTCTGCAAATGAATCAAGATGATCTTTGAAGTGTTTTCCTTTAAAACATACTAGCAAAACAAAACTGTTCGAGTCTAGAAATAAAAAAGTTTATTGCCAGAATAGCTGTTGCTCTAAATGGAACTTCTCTTCCCTGTGAAGTTTTAAATTCAGGGGTCAAGTACTTGGTTTGATTTTTTAAAGGTGACAGTAATAGAGGTAAATTTCTGAGCAACCCTTCTGTTGCAATCCAGATTAATGAATTTTGCAGTATTGTTTATTATCCCTCACATATTTTTTTTTAATCTGCCTTTACAAGCACCACTTAGGCAGTATTTGGGGTAGACTTCATTCACAGAAGTTTTCTTCCTCTTTAGGAATCAGTATGATCCACACAACTTTTCAGTTTCAAGAAGAGCAAACCAAGGAAACGTGGTTTCAGAAAGTGGCAGACTGACTGAAATGATCTCAGTGCTACGCCTCTGCTACAGGGAACCTAACAATTACTTTCAGTTTAAAACAATGACATTTTTTCAGGGTGTTCAGTGGCATAAAAGGAATGGTATTTGATATAATTTTTAAAATAGGATCATTAAACTGACTTTAAAAATGAAAAATACTCATAACAATTTCACAATTCATATGTTGGGAGACAAACACAGGTTGAGAAGACTATGCCAGGAATTAGAGATGGGAATTTTAAGTATTCATTAACACAAGCCCAGAATGCTGCTCTCCAAATCTTGGGCCTTAGAGGGAGCAAAGACAAAGGGCTGAGAAGGGTTCCAGGGATAATGGTGCAGGGACTGCGTGTCAAATATTCCCTTCCACAAATGTAACGAGCTCCGTTTTAATCTAAGGTAGACTTTGGAATTATTACTGCTACTGGAAGCTTGCTCTAGAAACTGCCTCTGTGGTAGGTAAATATTGTCTTCTCATTTCCAGTAAGTATAAATGGTCAATTAATACTGATTTGTTGCTCTGTCAGTATTGCCCTTTAGCTTAAGTGATCTCTCCTCCTCCTCTTCCTTCATTAACTTATAAAAGCAAAGGGAACGTGGAGGGGGGTGGGGGGAATTCAGGTATATTTTTTTAATAAATGTTTCTTTTGCCTGATTTGTTAAGGATTTTCATTTGCAGTTGATCACAGCCTGAAGCATGTTATTCTGCAAGAATGATTTTAATCAATAACTTTCCTACAGCTTAGACACATACTAAATTTTTAACATCTAGACTTCAGATTTTAGAGACTGAATTCACAAATACAGTTAATTAGTCAATGTATTATTTTTTAATTAAAGTACCTTTTTAATGTTAAAAAATATTCTATTTCTAAATGGAGGAGACATTAATTCAACTATGTCAGTATATTTAATGATACCTCTACAACACTTTCTGTGCGCTGGTGACCCATGTGCAAAGGGTTGCAATAAATAACTAGAAAGTGCTTTTGACCTCTGAGCATCTATAAAATTTAATGTGAGCTTCAAGAGCCCTAAATGTGACACCAAACTCCTGTTGACTGTAAGGGAAGAAATCATGTTTTATAATCTCAAAAATCCTTGATCACATAATCTGAAGATGTTCTCTTACCTAGATAATAACCATATGTGGCTTGTTTGTATTCTTCCCAGGCAATTTTATCATCCTTGTTTAGATCATAGTCTTTCCAAACTTTAGCCACATTTTCATAGATGTAGCGTTTCTGCACTCGTTTAATCCAGGTTTTTAATTCCTCTGTTGTGATATAGCCATCTTTGTTGTCATCTATTCTATCCACAATCTTCCTGTAAAAAGAGATCAGCATCTTTAATAGCATGCAGAAAACCAAACTGCATGTCAGACCAATTTTAGTAATTTTATCTGGCCCTGGTTTTCCATAAAAACAGAGTGCCTCAAACTCATAAAGCTGTCCTACTGGTTAAGGCTTTCCTGCATTTTACACATCAACTTAAGGAATATGTCTCTATTCGTTATTTAACATTGCTACGAATAATTCAAAGGGAACCTGCATGACCAAAATTAGTGAACAGAGAATACCTGGCTTTCTTAGGTCATGTCTCCTATCTTAGGGAGACTTGTTCTTCATTGCCTATAGGGCGTGGCCTTGCTGGCTCAGAGCAGGAGACACCAATTTCGCTTCAGGACAAGGCCTGTACTCAAAACTTGCTGGAGGCAACCAGGGCAAAAATCCAGGACTGGTGGACACCTGCAGTTTCTCCTTTGGCTTTCCAGCAGACTGACCCCAGGGTGAAGTGAGTTGTATGACTGTGTCACGCTGGGGATGCACACCAGGTACAGTCTCCCCTTCCAGGCCTGCCCCTTCACTTGCTTCTTTTCCTTCATTCCCAACGGAAACCACTATTGCCGGTGTTGCCAGGAATGCCTGTTACTCACTAAAGCAGTATCAAGTCTGCAGCAGGTCTCCAGCCATTGCTGGCAGCTGGGCCATAAACCTCTGGCTGGTGTAAAGCTGCCAGCCTCAAGCCCTGCTGCAACCAGCAGGAGTGACAGGCCCTGGTGTATTCCCAGGGAAACCTCCATCTTTGAAACACTCTGCGCACAGCTGCAGTTAAAGAAAAGGACAATAGACTCTCTATCATTTATGTTCTCTGCAATAGATAAACTCCACCATTTTGGGGCTGAGCTTGTAAAACTGGCTTCTGTCCCTGCTCTTGTAATTGGGGCACCTTGGCTCTGTGGCACATCCAGACTGGCTTTGGGCACGTCAGCACCCTTCACCCTGCTCATGAGGAGCAGGGGCAGCCTGTCTGCAGGTGCCCTGCGCCTACTCAGCTGGCCGGCCCACGCCAGTGGGTATGCCTATGGAATACCGACGTGCCATTGGAATGAAGGGCTAGGAGCAGGAGCTGACTTGTCTAAATGCCGACTTGACATTCAACAGGTGAGCTCCCTAAACCGCCAGGCAGCCACAGGACACAGGGAAAAGATCTGCACTTTTAAACATTCTTTTCAATTCCACATCTTGGTTCTCCACTAAGAAACCACACCTGGCCAACTTCGCTCAAGTAGCGAAGCAATGTCTCTTCCCAAGCCTTTGTTACAAAAGTGGTTGCTGAAATAACAGCAGCAGCTTCTGCTGAACTTCCAGCCATCTTGTGTGAGTCTGATAGCATCAGATTGAATTTATAAACACGCTGCTTCTGAGCTATGGGGCAAGAGAGCAGCTGCTGAATTTTTCTGAATTTACAGTAAAGTATGAATTAACTGACCAGAAAACCTTTTCTCTTTTGTATCAATCGGTTGCCAAATCATGCCCTTTCCCTGCATGATGGACTCTATTTGCCACCAGATTTTCCCCACGATGAATTTGAGTTAACTTATCTGGTACTTCTTTCTACTGTTAAATGTATTAAATGATTATGCTAGTAGCTCTTGACAATGTATAACATGAAAGAATCCAGGACCGTGTACCAAAAAATTTTTCATGCCTCCTCCTTTTCTGTTTTATAGGTCCATTGCATCCATGTGCACTATTCCACCCCACTTCTCAGCTGAAGATCGGGACAATGAAACAGTCTTGCCAACAGGCTCCCACAGGCACAGGTAAAAAGCTGCTGTATGGACTGTGAACCTCACTTTTTACTGTTATTATGGGGATGACCAATGTGCTGCCACACTTCCTAAGCAAAGTAAAATGGCTTATAAATACAGCAGCATGCACTCTGATTAGAGCAGCAGACTGTATGTTTCTGATTTCTCTCAGAAACCATTTAAAAATAACTTTTCAGTAAATCTGCCTTCTTCCTAAAAGCCATTCACTCGCTGAGAAGTGACTATTTGTAACCCGCTACAGAAGTTGCCCATAACAAAACTGGGGGGAAGGGATTCAGTATATCTGATTAAGCCACAAAATGTTTTTTAAATCTTCTCTTTACCTCCCAGCATGCTATCCAAAATTACAAGGTTGGGAAATACTGAAAGGTATGAAAATTTCCTAAAGGCCCCCCAGGAACCACATCCCTGATGTTCTGATGCACAGTGCTCACCCCAAAATGTGTCCTCAGAGGGCCACCTCAGCCACCTCCATTTAACAGGTTATTGACTGTGGCTGTACTTTAACGTGCCTGTGTCACCTCTCCAAAGGGCAATCAGAGAGATCACTGAAGGTAAACTTCTTGCCTTGCTGAGTTAACATTTGTAAAAACTGTTTAAAACCAGTTCTATTGTTAAATCGTATCCCCAGCTGCATTATCTGTGCAGACCAATATTAAAAGGGCATGTCCATTTCGGTAATACAACTCGTGAGAATCTAGGTCCTAGATCGTGAATGTTGAGAACATGGTTTCTTTTGCTCCTTCTTGAAACAATGAGGATGAAGTCGGTCACTTCTGGTAACCACTTTATCTTACTTGCTGAGACATAAATAGTAGTGACAGCTTTCAGAAGGATAAAGAGGTTACTCGGTGAGATTACAGGGCTACTGCTTATGATGGGACTAGACAGAAAATTAGCAAGTGCCACACCCTACTGAAGGGAAGGCAAGGGGAATCTTAGCAAGAATGTGCAGATATTTTAATCTTCTTTGTGGTAACTATATTAAAGGATCTTTCTTTAACTCTTATTAAATTTAGTTCTTCTTACTTATCTGGCTTCCTGAAGGTGTAAAAGAGGGAGAAGCAGAAAAGTAAGGCATGGTCTCTGTTCTCTGCATAAAGCGCAGCATGGAAGTAAGAGCAACTGAAACACTGTCAGCAAACAAGTGACAAGTAGAAAAGCTGTGGGAAGATCTGGAAGTGGACTTGTAGCTGTAAAGAAGGAATGGTTTAAACTCGATTAACACTGATATGATGTGGGCAAGTGTCCCAGAAGCAGGGAACTGCAGCAGCAAAGCCCTCTGGCAGCAGGTCCAACACCGGGCACGGCACACGTACAGCAGCTCCGTCCGCGTGGCTTATTGCTGCAGGGCCAGAAAAGGCAGGAGAGACAAACACCAAAGCCATGAATTGTTAGTTGCTCCTTTGCAAAACCAGCGGGGTGTGAGAGAAGTCGAAACCCAGAGGTTCGACCTGCACGCCACTCTGGTGTCCACGGTCCCGCTGCACGAACCCCTCAGGGTGGGAATGGTCCCGCACCCCCCGGGACACTGAGGCAGCCCCAGGCCACCTCCTCTGGCCCGGGCCCACGCCGGGCCCGCCCCCTGCCACGTCT
>WEIT01029762.1:130910-196271 GCA_013389985.1 Dryoscopus gambensis | reverse complement strand
AGCGCCCGGGCCCAGGCTCCGCTCGGGCGTCGCCGGAGCGCCCCGAGCTCAGCCTGATAAACACCAGGGCAGCTGGAAACAGCGCGTCGGGGCTGTCCCGCCGCTGCTGTTCGTTCATCCAGAGCGCCAGGTTGATGATGGTTTCTGCTGTCATCCTAAAGCGGTTGGGAAAAGACAAAAGTATGATTTTTTTCTTTTCATGGCAAGTAACAATACGGCTATAAAAAACCACAAACAATTAAAAAAAAAAAAAAACAACAACAACCCTCCACGCTGTCTTGAGTGTTGATACCCCAAATACCGGGGGGAAAAGGTTGCCGGCACTTTCACAAAGGATATTTATCGTGATGGGGTCACTGGCACCGTCACTGTAAGGGAACCAAACTTGGGATCCTGAAAATGTAGGAGAGGGGAATCCCAAACCATATAGCAAAGAAAAAGGTTTTGGTTTGTTTTGCTTAAATTGCAATTTATTTTGCTCACAGTTGTGAAAGTCTACAGGCAGAGGTAATTGAAATTTGCCCGCAGTGTGATTCCTTTTCCTGTGTTACGTACATCATTCACAACTCGAGAAAGACAGTATAGCGAGGATTGTCATTGTGTGCAGTACACGGCAGGGTAATGACCCTGTTGCTAAGGGGTCCTGTGGTGAGCTGTGCTCCACCACCAAGGCTGGTCTGTCCATTGTTACTTTGGACCTGAGCGTGTCCAACCGGTTGTCAGCCAAGCCCACAGGGTATATAAACCACATGCCTGATGTGGCCTTTGGGTGTACCACTAACACGGATGTGCAAGATGCTGCACCAGACCACAGCTTCCCCTTGTGCTGTTGTTACGCTGGTAGAAGGCTTTTGACCTAAACCTCATGTGTAGCTGAGCTGTGCCTGGTAGATTTGGTTGTAATGACCACGGAAATGTGGTGTTGGAGATTTCCACACGTGCTGTTTTCTGTCTTTTGTGACTTGTGCAAAGAGTAAATGAGAGCCATGCAGGGCTAGTGCTGCTTTGCCTCAGAACCACTAGCAACAACAGCAGATTTCAAACATTTAAACAGTCAAATATGTTGGTTTGTTACTTAATTCAACAGAGAGGAACACTAATGCACCCCCTTGAGCTCAGTCACACGAGCTGCCCTGTAGGCCTGGACAGTCTGTTCCCTGGGGGTGTTTGTGCATCCACTGCTGAGCAACTGCTTCAGTGCTGTTTGGCGAGAGCTGTGATATGCATGTGGCAGCTTGAAAATGGCTGAGCTGATCAGACCAGCTGTGTCCAAGTTTCCAAAGCTGGTGAAATGTAATCCTTCTACAGTGTTTGGGTTTATTTGTTTGTTATTAAGCATATACCTTCAAAACAAAGTTTTCCTTAACGTATTCAGGAATCTCGTATTTGTGGAGTAATTCAGATATGTCTCTTTTTTGTGTCTCAGTCTTCTAATATTCCTGTCTCTGATTCCTACATCTATAATACTGTTTTTAAGGTTATTCTAGAAGTGGGTTTGTGCTGAGGTGCTAAATTTTTAGCTTGCATATCCTCAAGTGGTGGAGTGTGCTGCTAGTTAAGAGATGAGTCATTTGCATGGGTAACAGGTAGGCTTTACTGCCCATTCACCCCATCAGTGTTGTAATCAAACATCAGCTTGATGCTTGATCTTAGTTGCAGAGGGATATGAAGTTATTTGAGGGATGTGGGAAATGAATCTGTATGTTTTGTTGTCAGAACAATTTGGAGGCACTTCTGTGAGGAAAGCTACAGTAAGAGCAATGCAGAATGGGCTAAGTGCATATATGGTTGTTCACTGGAAAGCCTCCAGACACTGGGAGGGTTTGCCTCAGGGATATGGGTTCTGCCCGTCGGAACATTTTAATTTTGCCCTTTGTTTGGGTTCCAGTGAGAATGAGTCCTGAAATGCAGTGGTCTTATGAAAGATGGGAAATCATGAATGTTCTGATCCCTCCAGACTTGGTTCAGGACCATTGGTAATAACGATAAAGATTTGATTGATCCAATATGACTTTTTGTGGAAAAGGAATGATATTGCCATTACTTGTCCTTAGAGGGCTGAAGTCTTAGATTGTAATGCTGAGAATAGGCTGCACATTCAGTCAGAACAGTTGTTGATCTGGTCAGTCTTAGCATTGCCAGATCTTTGTATCACTCAGATTAACATTTACAGATTTTGCTGTTGGGCTGTCGTGACCTTGAAGTCTCCATCCTCTGTGAAGACATGCCCTCAACTCCTTTTACTCAATTCAGAAAATGGTAGTTTTCTCTTAAGTCCTTTATCCACAATGCCTGTTTCTTAAAATATTTGTATTTTCTGGTTTAGAGATACTACTTCGCACATCTCTGAGAGAAACTTACTGGTCTTGAATGATTAATTAGTTTTAGAGTTTGTAGTGCTGTTTTCACCATCCACACTTCTTTCAATAATGCATCTGAGTTTTATACACAAGGTTTCTTTGAAACATTGCAAAATATCAGGTCTGCAACATCGACAATGTTTTGTAGCAATACATTTATGCAGAAGCAGGCATGCTGGGTAGTTTATAAGCTTTTAATGAAACGCTGGCAGATATTAGGATTTTATGGGCTGGAAAACAGAGCAAATCAAAGAGCTTTGCTTACTGTTTATAGCATTTTTCCTCTGAATCTAACAATATTTATCTCACTTTCTCCATCTTGCATTTTGCTCTTCACATATTTACTTTCCCTTTCACTGATATATTTAAAGCCAGCAAACTATTTTGTATGAAATATGCTTAAAGTTACAATACTCCTGTCACCATGGGTGTCCAGTCACCAGGATAAAGCCTGAGATGACTTATTTCACATCCGTCTTTGTCTTCAGTCTGCCTTTAGCCTAATGAGGGTACACATATTGCATCTTTAGCCAGTATTTCTGGACATCACTAATTGTGACCTCCCTGAGGCCGTGCAAATGATCCCTACGGGCTGCTGTGCTTTCTGATGGCCTCCTGGCTAATACCTGCTCTTGTCACACTTTCAGTAGCAAAGCCCTTCTCAGAGCACACCTCTATCAGTATGTTTTTCTAGTTTTATCTGCTAAAATAGTCAAAATACTTGATGGCATTGTAGTATCCTGGTACTACTAGGAGGTAAAAATACATGTCTGAGAGAAGCAGATGATTTATAAGTAAACAAAAGACCTTGTTTTTAGGAGAAACTACAAATGGAAAACATAACATTTTTTCCTCCTCAGTTCTACTATACTCTGTAAATTCAGAATAATTGCAATATTTCTCTGTACACAGAAAACATGGTTGGTTTGGATGGATATGAGACTTGTGTATGCCACCTCAAATTAAATTATAGAAACATATTTTGTTCTTTTCAGAATTATATTTTATGTTCCAGTTAACCTAATGTGGTTTACTCAGGTCACAGTATCAGCACTGTTTTTTAAAGCTTTGTCTTTTCCTGAGGACACAGAACACCTTCTTCAAACTTGTTGAACATTTTCATTGACGCCAATAGACTGCAGCTCAAACTGTTTCTTCACAGTGCAGCTGTATTGTATTGGAAATGTAACAAAATCAGTATTTCAAAATGAGCTTTTAATGTCTAATTTACTTTGTATGACCTAGCATTAGATACCCTGTATTTGCACTTTCATCCAGATTCTGCTGGGTGTAAATTGCTCCCTTCAGCCTGAGTGTACAAGTGTAGATGGAGTGTAACTTTTGTCTCAGCTCCTGTGGGAAAGAGCTCAGAGCACAATCAGATCTCATCCTGCAAACAGCAGCAGAAACTTTGCAGGAGAGGAAATAGGGGAACTTTCAGAGAACCACTTTGATTAGACTTAGTTTTGGTTTCTCCTGACTACCTGCTTCATCACAACACCATACCTCTTGTCTTTTTCTTAGCCTAGGTGTAGTCTACATCACTCTCTCCTCCTCCTCTGCTATTCATCTTTTTGTGTCTAGTTGCCAGAAGAGGTTTCATGACATAATCTACCCAAAATAATTGTGGCCTCTGCTATCAACAAGGCTGACAGCCTCATTTGCTCTGTTTGCCCTGTATGATACTCCACTTCTTCTCTTTGCCTTTCTCATCTGCTTATACTGTAAACTCTTTGGCAGGGATTTCTACTGTTCCTACTGACTGGTTTCTGCCTACTACTACTGGTGACTGTTTCTGCTGATTTTCTACTGAGCCTGTGCAGTCTTTCTTCACTTGGACACAGTCTGAGTTGGTCCTTAAGGTGTCAATAAGCATAGTTAACAACAATTTTGGAGCACTCCTGAAGTTTTTCTCTTATCAGGAATCTTTGTGATTAGTGTTTTTCCGAACATGTACATTTTCAAGTGTATAAAAAGATCCTTTGCTTCTGACAGCGTAAATCCGTGCGCTGTATGTGCAATTTGCCCTGGTAATTACTTATGTATGGTGATAACCATAGCAACATCCCAGGTAGATAATGTCATGCAAATTACTGCAGCTCCAGAGATGGGAGATGTTAATACAAGTATGTACTTGCACCCCTAGTCTTCAACATTTTGCAGTGACTTTCCCTTTCCCTCCCCCAAAACATGTTGATTTAAAATTTCCTTTCCTCACTGTGATCGGGAAGCAAAAGAAAATCTCTTGCTATGTTTCTCGTTGGTATTCACAGAGGGAGGGGGAGGATGGTCCTTCAATGTTTCTGTCATGAATAATTTTGTATGCACAGTCGAAATTCCACAGTGTATGTAGGGCATAAAAGTCTAGAGACTTGGGTACACAGCTGGGCCGTGTTGTGCTTAAACCCAAGTTGTTGCACTTGCAAACATGGAGTAGGAGCGTGTGGGGATGGAATTGTAGCCACAGACGCTTGGACTGAGGTGTAAACATCCTCAAATCAGTTACAGAAGATACGGGAGAGCAGCTTTGTTGCCACAGCAGACACTGCTGTAGCTGAATACTTATCAGGGCCTGCGCATTGTTACTGAAATAAGGAAATAGCAGAGAAGGAGCTGGTAACAGTTATCCCGTGTTTGGTCATAAGCAAGCGCAACAAAAAAAATCTATAGGAGAGCTGATCTGCATATATGCTAGTCCTTGTGTAACCTTAGAACCCTGGAGGTATGAAAATAAGGTACGCCTCTAACCTGTAACTAGTCTTTTGGTAAAGATATAAAAAAAGCAGGCAAGGAAATTGGTTAAGTAAAGGCTTTGCTTTTTTTTGGTGAAGAATGCAATTGTTGCTGAATTCATTTTGCTTTGGAGTTAAATAGCGAGAATGTGATTTTAGTGCTGCAGTCTGTGCTGAAGTTGCTGATTACTGAAAGCTGCACTGCCCCAGCCTTTAAGTGAGGAAATAGCCCAATAAAAGAGAGTGGAGATTTCTTGAGAGTCACAGAAAGACTGGTGCAGGCAGCCAAATGCACAGCTAGATCCCAGTTTGTAAGGTACATGATCCCAAAGCAGGTTGTGCTGTTCAGTGGGCCAGTCCTGAATAGTCTGCATCATAAAAACATGGTCTGTCTTAAGCAGAACCATGGTGGGGAGTGCAAATAAAATTATTGAAGTCACTGAGAAGTTTTATTTGTGCTAGAGGTGGTAGACATAGAGAGTATTAATTAACTGGAGATTAAAATTCTGCTAATCTGTATGCCTTGATATCTGTACAGGACGGTTTGCCACTCTTACATGTCTGCCTGCAAATCCCAGATTGTAAGGTTTAATCTTTTCCCCTCTAATTTCTCTGTGAATTAACAATTCAGTACTTTGCCTGATGGTAGCACTGACAGCACTGTTCAGCTGTGCCAGCCTCTCAAGCATAGCTGTTGATGGCAGAGGAATTTGAAAGGTACCCATGTCCAGGTAATCCAGTTGTTAAACCTTGCAACAGCACTTGAAATTATGGACATCCCTGATTTACACGGGAGTATTTCTTTCAGAGAAAGCCACCTGTTAGGATGCCTACCTAAGAAAAACAAACTGCACCAGAAAGAAATATATAAGGTCAGGCTTTTTAATCATCTGACAGAAACTATTGAACCTAATTATCTGCAGGAGATCTTGCCTGTCTGCCTGCTTTGCATATAATGGATATTTCTTTGTCATTTCTATTTTCAGCATGTGATTGTCTGAGAATGGCCTCTTAAAACCCAAATCACATCAAAGAGAACAATAGGTGCCTTGGAATTACAGGGATAGCCTACCTGACGCCCTGGCAAGTTAAACATACACTTCTTCTAAATGGAATTTGTAATAACTGCACATTAGACCTACTGGAACCCTGTTCACAGGCCAGTTTCCTTGACTGACCAGTACCAGAGTCAGAGAAAACACTTGACTGCAGTTATCCGAGTCCTCTGCTTCCCATGGCTAGGATGTCTTCTTCAGGACTGAACTGACCTCTTCCTAAGTAAGTCTAGGGGGTAGTGGGGATCAACACCAGCATAATTTTTGTTTCCTGGTGGTTTTGTTCTGAAAGTGCATCTCTCTATGCTTTTGATTTATTGCTATTATTCACAGAGCCAGGTTTGATCAACAATGTTTAAAAACAAAAAGGCTGCAAGCAACCTAGGAATGTTTGAGCAATGGTGTCAGCTGTTAATGAAATTCATACCAATTGAAGATCTTAAAAGTTCATCCCAGAATCTGCTGACATTGCAAAGCTTCCCTCAGAGCTGCAATACCATTCCAACACAGGGAAAAAAGCGTGCATGAGAAAAGACCTGTCTGGGTTAATGCCACATGTAGGGCTAGTGTTGGATTTAGTGACTCTGGTTCCCTGCTCTGGTGAGGGTACTGCCTGCCTGCATGAGCTGCATAGTCTCCACATTTTTTGGTTTGCTTCTAGCTAACCACACTAAGGGAACCTGCCAGCATGTGAAACCCTGCTATATTAGCCAGCTGGGCAGTTTGTATTTAACAAGTGGGTATGTGTTATCAACAAGCAAAGGAAATAATAACATCAAATTCAGATGTCAAAAAGGGAACTGTTTAACAAGTATTATTTATATACATGATTTTATTTACAGTCTTTTCTCCTCACTTTTTCTGCCTCACTACTTGCTCACCTTTGCTACTTTATGCCATGAAGTTCAAGGATACATTGCATTATCACAGACAGCAGTGGAGAGAAATTGGCTTGTCATTAATAAAAATTGTAAAACCAACCCTACAATAAACCCTGCTTTTGGTCGTGACCTCTGCCTCCTGGGTGCAGCAGTGAAACACAGCCCACAGATCTCGTTGAACATTTTTAACCCAGGGTTAAATCTCCATGTGTAAACGTCGGGTGTAGACAGGATTTCTCATCACAGGGCTGAGAGATGCATAAGTGATGTAGCTGCAGAGCAGCCTGGAGTGGGGGCATCCAGGGGAATGAAGGAACTCGGCATGCTTTCCTGGCTCTTTCTTAGGGCAAAAGGGCTCTGTTCAATGTCCACCAAAATCAGCTGAAAGCATCTTAGTAACTTTATTTTGTCAACGATGCAAAGCAAAGCCACACAGCTTTTAGGGCAGGAAGTGCAGTATACTGGAAGCAATGTGAATTCCTTTTGCTCTTTTTTGCATCACTAATTTTTATTTATCACACAAAATCATAAACTGCACATAAACTTAAATGCAGGCATAATGTACATTACTATGATAATAGAGAAGCTGTGCTCCTTTAACCAGACAGCTGAAATAGAAATAGACAGATTGAATGAGTTCTCCTCAGTGGAGTGTTAAAATTCCTTATTTTTTCCAAATCTTTAAATTCTAACTTGTCTGTTAAGGATAAAAAAGTATAATTACACTAAAACGTGCTCTCAAAGGACAACACATCAACTAAATTTCTTCAGACAACAGCATATGAATGTCCAAAGACTTGGTTGAAAGCCTTTCATACAGGGCCTTGCACTCAAAACCTTGTCCAAGTTTTGTTGTTGATTGGCTATTTGGAATTTACAAACCATTCAAGCAGAATACACAACAACTGCAGTTTTGAATGTGTATAAATAGCACTCCTGTAAGTTGGGTTAGCTGCTTAAAAATATTAATTAAGGGAAGTCTACATTTCCAGTTATTGTTTTGTTTTGTCGCCATCAAGGTCGCAGCACACCCATGCTTAACCAATGACAGGTACTGCCAAAGTAGATAGGCAAAGCCAAAACACCTATGGAAAAACATATTAACCAGTGCCAGAATTGTGAAGTGGAGATTTAGAGAAACTGAGTTGTGAACTAAAACTGGCTACGGTGTAGTTGCAAATGTCAGTGAACCAAACAAGCTCATTCTTTGCCTATGAAGTAGTGTTGGAACACATCCTATATGCAGTCTATATTTAAATGTAAATATGGGATTACCTTTTAGGTTGTAAAACAGAATCATATAGGCAACAAACATTACATCTTGGGTCTTATGTGAGTGAAAACTGTTATGTCAAATATGGTTAGTTTAGTAGGGTTGACGGGCTTTATTCAAGGTTCCTAGAATTCATCTGCCAAGCATAAATAATTATTTAACAACTAATAGGGCGAGGCCAGAAATATAATAGCTTTTATGTTGAAATTAACATCAAGTGATCTGTAGACATCTGCTAAGCAAGCCAAATGTGGTCTACGTGCTGTATGTTTTGCCTCACTGCCTCAAAATAACAAGCAGTGCTTATATTTGGAGGGGCAGTTTTCCGTGTTGAAGTGGAAAAAAAAATGTTCTGATACAAAATCACTTGCACTGTGAGGATCAAATGTGTGATGGACATTAAATAGCCCTACAAATTTAAATAATGCTCGATGTTGAGATTTCAGCCTTGCAAATGCTCATTTCCTGATGTGTGCTTACTGTGGTTCGGAGGGAAATGAAAGTTCTTTTTTGTTAGATAGGAAACAAAGTAACCCCCTGTATATTCCAGCTCTTTGCTGTTTCAGCTTCCTGGGGCCCAGTAAGTGCAGGAGCCTGGGGTCCAGTGATTTTATTTTTTCCATAATGACCAGAAGGGTGAGGGAATCCTAAGAAAAACCACAACTTAAAGAAAGCCTGACAAAGTTCCAAGTAGCAAAGACCCTTTCCAAGCAGATACTGGCTGCCTGATCCTTGCAGGGATCTGCATTGTGTGTGTAAGCGTTTGGGTGCTGTGGATGCCAGAACAGAAACTGTACTTCCTTTCCTTGAGAGCACCACTGTTGGCATGGGCTCTTTGCTTTGCTGGCTGTTGCAGTTTGTCTGCTTTCAGGGCCAACCATTCAATCTTTGGCATCTTCTCTAGAGGTCTTGGCCTTTCCTCTGTTTTAAAAGTATTAGAAGGAGATTGAATTGCTGAGTGGGGAGTGTAATCTTTGTGAGGCCAAGTCTAAAGATGTTAGTAAGCTGAAAGGGCTGCACTGGCAATTTACTGTGTACTATGCAGGAATGAATGAGAGACTCATATTCATTGTGCTTATGTATGCTCAAGTTCTTTATGTCCATATTTAGATCTATTAACACGATAAGATTAAGCCAACTTGAATTTCTTGAATGAACAAAGCAGTAAATGGCAGAGCCTCAATGACAGACCCCATAAGTGTGTACTACCACCAGCAGCATGACTAACACTGGACCCGAGACCCTGTGGGGTTTGGCAGTGACACAGAAGATGCTGTTCTGAACAAGCTGGATTCCCTTTCCTACAGGAGCCTTGGCACCAACCTCCCTGTAAGCTGGCTCATGCTTTTATGGGGGCACTGAAGGCTGGGCTCTGCACTGGACTCAGTGTCTCTGCCCCAGGCTTTCCTGAATGTGGGAGTGCAGCCTCAGGCTGCTCTGGTTCACCCTGCCAGGAGTCCCTGGGAATTTGTCTGCCAGCTGGGTTAGCCAGAACACATAGTGCTCCAGCCAAAGTCAACTTCCCGCTGTGAGGGTGACCTCAGTGAGGAAATGTCAGATGCTGCCTGGGCCAGTTTTCAAACCACACCTCACCCTTCCCAGCAGGGATTTCCCCAGAAGGTAAGTGGCAGAAATTTCTGCCCTATGCTGGTGGCTCCAGAGGGCAGAGTTAGAGAAATAGGGCAAAACATCTAGAGGAAGAGAGCTGTTGCATTGGCAAATCATGGAGCAATAGAAGTATAGAATGGTTTGAGTTAAAAGGGACCTCTAGGGGATCATCTAGCTCCAAACCCTAGTGTGGACACCTTCCACTAGACCAGGTTCATCACCAGAAACCAGGTTTAGGCTGTGACATTCTTCTTCACTGCTTCAGAGCACAAATGATGAGAGGGAAGAAGTTCTGTTTGCAAAGACCTCATCTTAGCTTTCTGTATTGATGTAGTGCACAAAGGAATTTGAAATGTCCTGAGGTGGGAATGCTACAGGAATTTTGTCCACAGATGAGGCTCCTTGTCCAGCACAGGTAGAGCAAGGAATATCCAGGCTGGATAGAGAGTGGACAGCCAGTTCCATTGTTTGGTGGCCCTGACTGCTGCAGGGACTAAGTGTGGACTTCATTCCAGGTGGTATAGTTGGGCTTCATTGCAGGCATTCATCCAGTGTGAGTGAGAAAATTTCTCTGTGCCCTTTGGTCTTGGCTGTCTGTGGGAAATGTGAATTGCCAATTCCAAATAACAACATGTAAGAGCTCCTGTGATGAGGGTGTGTAACAGCCCATTCAGCTTTCTTTGATGATTAGGTTACTGCTTTTAGTACAAAATACATAGCAAACCAGTCATTTCTATGCATGTTCTAGGGTGGTGCATTATTGCATTTTAACACTTGACGTGAGCATAATTTACACACAGTCACTGCTTTGTCTCCCTTGAAAAACAAACCCCCTACCTGCAGATGCAAGAAGTCTACTAAAGATTTCATGTTATTAATGTTTACAGCATTTGTTGTAGTGCTGCCTGTTAATTACCACATTTAAGAGTGTGCCCTTCTGCTGTGAGGGGTAGGTGCCTATTTGGAATGATGCTTCTGGAAAGAATGTTGATACTAATTCAGTATTGCTGCATCTGGAAAGATGCTGCTCTCAAGTAAAGTGCAAACTGGGACTAAGCCTGCTGTGAAAAGTGAAACTAACTTGCTGTAAAAATGGCTGTGGGGCAGAAGTAGACCCCCTGGTTTCAGAGGCTTCTTGCAGTCCTGGTGCAGTAAAAGTCGGTGAGAAAAATAGGCCATGCGTTGGAGGAAGCACATTTGCTCAGGCTGTGAGGCAGAGACTGGTCAAAGGAGGGTGTATGCACATCTGAAGCTCTGTCTCTAGTTCTTACCATCCTCCAGACAGCAGCAACTTCTTCCTCCTGTCCCAGAGGAGTGCCTCTGCTGTAGCCAGACATTTTACTGGGAGTGCAAAAATTGCTGGGTAAAGAGCTGTGCTTTCTTCTGTTTTCCTTCTGAAAGTGATTCTAACTGTTTGTTTCTTCTTTTGGCTGTCCTTCATGCTTCTGTCTGACCATTTCTTCCTGTATGAGTGGAAAACCCTGCTGTGTCTCCAAGTTCAGAGCCTGTGGTCATCAGGGAGTTGTGCGTGGCCCTGCCCAGGGGCATCACACAGGTGGTGGAAAGGTGAGGAAAGGTGGCATTATTCAGTGAAAAGAAAAAAAGTCAAGGAGTTCCTAAATTGGCAAAAAGTTCTTGTTCCCTGCATCCCCTTGCTGCCCTGTGTCTGGCAGGCAGGGACCCTGGGCCTGATGAGGTGCTGTGCACTTGTTACGAAGCAGCTGTAACTACCTCAGTGGTGTCTGAGACATGGCCAGCCCCACTCTTGTATATTTTGATTCTGTGCGCTGCTCTTCAAACAGTGGAATTATTAGGTTCTCTGGAAAAATTACAGTTTGGCCTGTCTTTATGCATCTGTCTCTTGCTGTGATCAGGGAGTCTCTTGGTTTGGGCCTGTCTTTATCTCCATAGGTCTACTCGACAGCATGAAAGTGTGATTGTAGCATGTTGGCCTGTCTTAATTTAACCATCAGAGGGAATAGCAGCAGTGAGGAGGCAGCAGCACTGGCCAGCAACCAAGTTATAAAGTCTCCAGAGACCTTGTGTGTATATCTCAAGGTATGTTGACACTGCAACTGCTACTTGCAGAGATACCCTGAGATAGCTGTTAATTTCACAATGAGTGAATGGTTACGTAGCAATGACTGAGTTCAATAATCGTCACAGGTTTATTCTGTGCCTTGGGTGAGTTTTGCAGCTTGTCCTGAGTACCATGCTGCTGTGGATGGGATGCACTTGTTCTGGCTAGCAGGAAACAGGGATAGCATTTTTCAGGAGCAATATGAATATGCATCTAGGCACATCCTGAGCACATATGGAACCAATGCTAAGAGACTAAAGATGGAAAATGAGGCAAGCAAAGAGAAGACTGGCTCTATCTAGAGCAACTTTATGTCAGGGGAGGGCTGGGGACAAAACAGTGTTTCCACTCTCGTGCTGGAAGTATGAGCCCATGCCAGAAAAATGATGACCAGAACTGTTGAAACCTTCCCATGGTGCCTGATTCTGGAAGATACAAAGGGCTGGCAGAGACTGTGTCATGCTGCAGAACAACCTGCCACTGCCTCAGAAGTGGTAGAAATAGAGCAGGAAAACTGGGCCTCAGAGCCCGCCTGGCGATGTGCAGCTGTTACCTGCCGCAGAGCGATCCCCGGGGCTCTCCTGGCTCACCCCGTGGCATGGCCGGTGTCAGCCGTCAGGCCAGGGAGGGCCCACGGGGCTGAACGGAGCGCTGGGCTCTGCGCTGCCAGCCAGTGCTTCTCACTGAGCTCTGCCTGCCTGCTAAGCCTACAGCTTGCTTCTACCATCCTTGCAGGTGGGTTTGGGATGCTAAACCAGGCACCACCTTCCTGTGCCCATTCTCATTCCTGAAAGAGGGCTCAGCTTCCTGTTCAGTCCACCATAACTGGACCTGTGGACTTGAAAATAATCTCAGTCTTTCAGCAAACAAATTTGTCCTCAGGACTTTTTCTTGCATTCTACTTTGAGCATCATGCTCCTAAATTTGGTAGGGCAATGGGAAGGACCTGCACATGGGGATGACCCTGGTATTAAAAATAGCTGGCTTTGGTCCACAGTGTGTTCTAATGAGGTGCACTGGAGTTTTTCAGGAGTCATTCAAGTGTGCTCCCCAGAGGTGTAGACTGACTGTGTATCACTAGCTGGTGGAGCTTTGCCCCAAGAGATGTGATCCAGATTTGGGACAAGTGTCTGGCCTGGATCTTTCTGAATCAGTGTTTTAGTCACACACAGAAAAGCACTCGGGACTTTGGGTAAAGTTTGCCGAAGCCGACAGGAGCGATGAAATAAGTGGTGTGAAACCCGGGCCGTTTCTTCCTCCGTTCTCAGTTGGAGTAGTCAGTTTCCTGCAGGTGAGTTTGGAGTTCCAGAGTCTCCCTCCCTTCCTCCTTCCCTCCCTCCCTGCCCCTTCCCTCCGTCCTCCCGCCGAGCCCGCCGAGCCCGCACTGCAGCAGCCCCACCTGCTGTCGGACGGGCAGGACGCGGCTCCCTCCGTCCCTGCCGCCCGGCTCTGCCGTACCAGTGACTCACTTCTCAGCTCTTATCGCTCTCTTTCACCTCGTGCTCCGTTTTACACTCACTTCTTCGCGGTCCTTATGTTTGTCATCTCTTATGTTGACTCTAAGGATATCTTATCTCTGCTTGTAAAGCGCTAAGTATATTTACACACCCTGTATGTGCTTGATAATAATAACAACACTAATCTTTTGCTTTTACTAGCATTTGATTTCAAGAGCTCTTGGTGAGGAAAAAGTTACAAAGGCAAAGGTATAACTAAGGTTCCTGAGATGATTTCATTCTAAACTGAGGAGGGTGACTTCATGTGTTTTGAATTATTTTTCTCTTTAGAAATGAGAACACTACATACAAGTCTGCCCAGAATAAGAAAGAAAATAAATGAGATTTTTAAATTGACAATGCTTGTAAAAAGGACAGGGTGAGAAATGATGTATTAAGGTACTTTTTCTTAAATTATGCTGCTGCTTTTATGAGTTTGAGATGAGCACAGTGATCAAGAGTAAGCTTATTTACACCACAGAATTACTTTGAGATGAGGGTGCTTTTGGAGCAGAGAAAGAGTTTTATGTCTAAAGGCTTTCTTTAGATATATATATATATATATAATTTATATATATTTAAGGACAAATTCTGCAAGATACTTCAGTTCGTGCCTGTTTTCAACAACAGTTTTGTTTTAGTTGATGTGGATGTTGCTGAATCAGGATCTAGCCCATCGCTTTTTCTTCCGCTAGAAAAAAACCCTACAGTTACAATGAT
Source organism: Dryoscopus gambensis (assembly GCA_013389985.1). Taxonomy (NCBI): domain Eukaryota; kingdom Metazoa; phylum Chordata; class Aves; order Passeriformes; family Malaconotidae; genus Dryoscopus; species Dryoscopus gambensis. Next base: position 182,066 of record WEIT01029762.1, on the reverse strand, counting down.
CACTATCTCCCCAACTATCTTATTTTGGAAGGGTGTTAGCCTACAGTGTGACATATTGCATTGCATTTGGGAGTAGGGAGGGACTCAAAACAGCAAAACTTGCCTCTGGAATGAGATTCCAAAAGATTCCAAACATTTTCTTTACGAGGATTCCTTAGATTCATGCATTAGAAATGTGAAATTGAGAGTGCATGCAAGTATGTGTTGCTATTCCTTCTTGTAGGATATGGTATGCACAGGTAGAAGTAGAGTGAAAAGGTGGCATTATTTAGTTGGGGGGAGTGTGGGGATAGTTGATATAATTTGTTTCCAAAGCAAGTGGAATTAAAGTTCAGGCATTATCTGAGACGGATGAAGCTTCCTCCAACATACCTGCTCTGCAAAAAGCCAGAGAAGCCGGCTCCAGCTGCCATTGTGAAAGCCTTTGTATTTGTGACATAGCATCTCTTTTACACCTGGACCTATAAAATTTTTATAAAAAATCTGTTATTAAGCCTCCATATGTCATTTTGATAGGCTGATAGGACAGTTAATAGACAATGTTAAGCATCTGCTCATTTCCTGCATATTGAGAGTTAGATTCATCAGTGAAGCAAGATTTTAAAATACTGTAAAACAAAAAATGCTTAACCACACGTTCTGAACACATACCAAAGGTATTTATTTTATTCATGAATATAATACAGTTCCTCTCAAAAGATAGTTTAGACCTTAATTTTTAAAAGGATGTTTGGATTTCTTAGATGAGTAAATGTTTTTGCCTGTGTCTCTGCCTGCTCTGCTTTGTGCCTGTGTAACCCAGCTGGGAGAGCACAGCACTTTTCGATATTCTCAGACAGGGTGAATGTACCTTGCTTTGAAGATGAGGGAGGCACAGTAGTGGTTCATGTGCCGTGTGCAGGTTCTCCACAGAGGTTACACTTTACCCCACAAGAACTTAAAATGTCACAACTGCCGCAAAGTGCAGCGAGTCCAGAAACTCTGTGCAAGATGTACAAAATGAAGAGGAGAGGGAACAATGTAGCTGCTGCTTTTCTCGATGTCTTTTGAAATATGAGCATAGGTCGTATCTACACATTAGAAATGACCTATGATAGACCCATATAGATATATATGATGTTTCACTTAGTACAAAATAGCTGAAATTTGAATTGTTTTCTTAATATAAAGCAGCTTAGTAGGTACCTCTGATGGCAGAGTCATCGCAGTGGTGTGTAACAAGTAAGAATGTGCCCTGGCTTTACCTTACAGGCAGGACAGTCCTTCCCTTTATAGGAATATTAGATTCATTCATCTTGGAATCCAGCAGCACCCAGGCTGAGACATCTGGTAGCAACAGCTCTGTGGCAACTCAGAGTTTTGGTGTCTGTAATATTCCTATGTGAGTGCAAAGTAGATTCAGATGTTCGGAAAATTGCAAGAGGGATGAAAAAAGTATATTTTTGTGAGGGATTCAGTAGGCAAGCGGGTCATCCTTTACTACTGTTTCCAAGTAACGTAGTAAAGGCTGGCGAGCAGGAATCTGGACCTCTGAAGGATGAAACATCGTGACAGTCTTTGTGGAAAGTGTTGTTTCTGTTACTAGGCACAGCTAATAACCAAATAGAGGACTCTGAAGTGAATGATTAATCTCTTCTTCAAATGCTTGTTAATAAGTTGGAGACTTTTTATGAACATGGCAGTTAAACAAATGTATAATCATGTCTATGCACGGGCTCCTGTCAGCCTGCTCGCTCAAGAATGTGGCAAAGAAAGTGTATTTAGTGGTATTTCACTGTTTACCCAAGGTTTTAGCTAAGCATGTTAGAAAGGCCTGAGTTAGCCAACAATCTGACTATCCCTAGATTACATGGCTGAGGTAAGATTTGTAAGAGGAAGTTTTTAGTTTATTAAATCTACAGCTAGAGTTGGGAAAAAAAAATGCACAGCATTCTGGGCATATGAACCATCCTTCGGGCACTTGAGAGGGATTGATGGCAGCATTTGCTACGTTGAAAGCTCAGTGGATGTGAACTTATGTCTGTTTGGCTCAATTACTGTGCTCTGAGCAGTGTAATTTAAATATTGTGTGTTTCCGGAAGGTTAACATTGCTGGTACACTTCATACTCTTCACTGTAAAAAGCAAGCACTTTAAAACAAGTGACAGTCTCCCATTTGCCACTATGCAATCAGTGAAACTGTTCTGTTAAGATCGAAATTTTCAAGGATAAAGTCAGTTAGAGGGGGGAAATTCTTAAATTTGTTAGTCCACATGAAACAAATGTGGAAATGACACTCTAAGGCTGGTGATAAGGGGCAGGCAGCACTCCAGCCAAGTTGGGGGCTAAATTTATTTAACAATACTTTCAGGGAAAAGGCTGTGGCCTGGGGGCAGAATTGCCAACCCTTGCATGGTTTAGAAACTTGTCAAAGATCTGCTATCACTGAGGCAGACGCTTGCTGGGTGGTGTCACACAGACACAAATTCTGCAGCTTCCCTGGGAGCTTAGCGCTGCCATTTTCCTGGTAGCAATATCCTGTGTTCAACCTAGAGCAAGCCATGGTTTTACTGGCAAGGAGCAGCTCCGTGTAAGTGCCCTGAGGTCAGTGTCTGTCGATGTGATCATGAGGATAATCCCTTCTCCAGGCACCCTTACACATTACTGTGCAGCAGGGAAAGGTATGGAGTTAGTATGCCTTTGTCTATACATTTATGTGTATTTATAGAGCAGCACTAGCACAATTTCAGTGAGGGCGAGCAGAGCACAGGCAGGTTGCTGTGCAGCTGGTCTTTGCACAGTGAATTCATCTAAGTTATTGCAAGAATTTGTTCCTATAGCTGTGTTCTAGGATACAATCCTGGTCTTAAATGTCATCAGAATTTAAAGTAAAGCTCATTTTGTGCTTTTTAATTTTAGATATTATTACCAGTTTCCTAGCAAACCTTTGGAAATCCAGCTGCAAATAGCAGACTTCACAGAGTGACTGTGTGTATATATATATATTTAGATTATCTTCTTGAGTTCCAATCATTTCAATTAAGTGGCCCATGATTTTTATGTTATAGGACGTAGCAAAAGATGCACCTGCCAGTTTTATTTCTGTTCTTATATTGTTGGAAGAGGTTTGGAAGTTTGATCTAAGTATATTCCCAAAAGTTGAGATGCTCCTCTGAATCTTTCCAGTTTTCTGGAGGAATATTGTTATGGGGTTTTTTTGCTGGAGGGCAGCCCAGGGTCTTAAAGGTCTGTTTGAGACTTACAGCCTCTGATTCTTAGAATTGAAATTGAGCCCAAATTATGAACACCTTTATGGGGGTTTCTAGTGATCTCAATGAAAATCTTGTATGAAATATGTGCTGTCACATGCTGTGTTGTCTTCTGGGCAGATCAAAAATATCAACATTTCTCGTGGAAGAACTCTATTTTTGACTCAGTAGCAAATGAGCAGGAGCTGGACATGACATAGAACAGAAAAGAAAATGAAATATGAGCAAGAAATCTTTCTTTAGCCATTTACAGAGTAGCCATTTGTCAGCACCTGGTAAATACATATCTATTTTAAGGAGTAGAAGAATATTTGAAATGTGCCACTCATATGTGATTTGAGTTCTAAATGTAGCTTGTGGTCATGAGTCTGTCTTTAGCATACTGCAGTGTGCTGCCCCAAAGCCTTTTGGTCACGTAAACTTATCTCAGATTTAATTTTCTTTCAGTCGTAGTATTAATTCGGGGGTTGTTACAGTTTATTTGCATTAAAAAAAATCTGTGTGATTTTTCTTTGCATTTTGCAAACCTCATCATTTTGGAATCCTAAATGAACTGTTAAAAGAACTATTTATTATAACCCTATTATATGGATACGTTTTGACAAAGAATGTACATGAGCTTGATGGTGCATCAAAGCAAAAAAAGCCAAAATGGGCTTTGACTTTAAGGAAAGGACTTGAGCCACTGTCAAGATCAAAGTATATTTCATGTACTGGAGTCCTGATTCAGCAAAGCATGTAAGAAAGAATTTCAGACACAGTGAGCTTTGGTGGCAGCCAGTGAACATGATTGCATTTACTCCTGGGATTCTTGCTTCTCAAAAATCCCAACCAAACAAAACAGTTGCCAACAATGAAGCCATCAAAAATGTTGTAATCTTTCTTCATTTTCACGTCCTTGCACAGCATTCCTTACACAGTTTGCATTATTCATAATGAATTGCTTTCATCAGAAAGACTTAAAGTTTTAAAAGTTCCTGCATTTGCGGATCTGTTTCTCTTGGTAAATGTGCTTAGGTGATGGGAAATAGCTTGTGTGCTTTTCCATGTCCTAGTAATCTTTTAATCAATTAGTAATGCTTCATGCAATAGACTTTCAGCTCTTCCTCCTTCTCCATCACCAAGAGTCTTAGAACATGTATGCTGACACCAAATAAAAGAAAGCAGTACTTTTTTTCTTAATGGAAAATGCCTGGTAAGATGCTCTGATTCCCCACATCCCTCTTTGTTTTTCAAGCAGACCAGTGAGGGCTTTCAGCCAGACAAATGTTTTATGGCAATAGTGCTTTATGTTTTCGTAACACCCTTCTTCTAAGGGTCTAAAATGCTTTACGGCACTAATAAATTAAGCCTTACCACATCCTATGTGGTAGGTAACTATTATGCCCCTTTTATGGGGGCCAGACTTTGTGGAATAAGCTGCATTCTACACGCCAGCACACTGTGAACAGCCATTCGGGGTTCTATCCCAGAATAATCATGTGAATGCTGTCTACAATGGAGTCTATAAAAGAGGTATCTACAAGGCAAAGCACTAGGACTTTTAGGAGCGGTGTTTGTCTTTGGACCTTGTGCAGAGAGCTTTAAAAAAAATTGTGAAGAAAACTGTGTTTAGATACCAAGAAAAGTCTCGGAAATAATTCAAGATGAAAAACCCTAATAAACGATGAAATGAAGGTTCATCAGTTTGGAAAGAATGGTAGTGTGGAAGATGGTCTGGGGAATCAAAGGAAGGGTTTTAGAGTGGAGGAGCCATGACTAGATTTTCTTGGCTGCAATTCAAACTGTACAGGAGCACCTGGTCACCCCATAATACTTCAGGTGAGTTTAAAAAAGTCATGACATTGTTAACCATGCTCATTCCCAACATGAAACCTAAATAACTCTAGGCAGCTGCACTAACTCAGCTTTTAAATCACCATAACTGAGCTGCAGCCCTGGGTGGTGAAATGAATAAAAGACTTCAGCAATCTGTTTGTGTCTGAAATCTGACTGGTGACACCCCACAAGCCTGTGCAGGTGTGCTAAACATCTCACCATCTCCTTTGCTCATGTCCCTTTGGAGTCTGCAGGGACAAGACCACTTAGGTTTGAGGAAACACCAAACTATGGAAGAAACTGTGGCACCAAACACGTAAATCCTCAGGAACAGAAAAATCTAAATTACTTTCAAAATTAAGCTCAGTCATTGTATGGACAGGCATGTGGGGTGTGATGGTCTGGATTAGCTGGGCTCAAGACATTGATCAGGGAGGGACCCCTCCCAAGATAAATTAACATCATGTGATAAAGTCAGTGCTTCATGGCATGCTTTTTGTTAAGTTGTTAAAAAAATCATATCATACAGGGATAACCTCATTATTCTGTTAAGATGAAGCACGGAATACAGGCACCAAGGAATATCTTCTGTTCTGAAATATTCATAAGTTTTTTTGTTTTCTTTTTCTACTGACACAAACAGTCAAAAAGCAGCCTGGAGGAAATGTCCTTCGCTTTTGGAAAATGAGTTGGTAATTTATTCACATAAGGCCATGTAGTCATTTTGAATTAGCACATTGTGGAATCTACTAATAAAATGAAGTCAGTTTACATTTTAAACAACCTTTAATATTTGTAAAAGTAAATATCCCTTAATTTCTCAGCAATTTAGATGTAATGGAAATTGTCAGAAATTTTAATTTCTCCCCGTTTAGCTCACTCACAATGGCTGTCAAACAGTCAAGTGATATGACGTAAAGTACTGCTAATCGTTTCAGCACAAGACAGTACTTCAAAGGTAAGGCAAAGGATGTGCAGACACTAATGAAATTTTATTATCAGAACATAGAATTAGAATTGTGACAAGAGACAATGGTTGCAGTGACATGCAGCTAGAATGTTAAGCTTCTGAAATCTCCAGGCTGAGTCTCGCAGACAAAAATAGCTAAAGCTACAGACTTCTTAATAGTCTTAAATGGAAATTGAATGGGCTCAATTAATCAAACGAACAAACCATAGGAGATTACAAAAAGGGCTCATTCTATATTTTCAGGCTATTAACCTGCGTAGCCACTATGTTCTGTTTATAATGGTGTGGTTTGAAATCCATGTGTTGCTCCTCTAAGTGTATGTGTTTTTGTAATTCATAGGAAAACATGGAAAGCTCATAAGACAGTATGGCATGATGATTTTTGTAAGCACCTGCTTTGGCAGACCCCACCTAAAGAGAGTCTTATTTCACATGATCAAGCTGTCTGTGAAACAGGACTGCCTATTTCTGAATATGTGAGCCTGAGGAGTTTGCTTCAGAGCAGATCACTGGTGCCCCCCAGCTTATCCAAGGTAAAATGATGAATTTAAATGACCTATGGGCATCCCTTACTATTTTGGTGTTCACTAAAAGAGAATCTACTTTACAGAAACCTGTGAGAATCTCTCAGGTGTTAAAGAAGAGAAAGGTTTGATGTTAGTGGGTTCACTTGAATTGAGTCCTAAAGTATTTGTAAAGTAACTGTTATTTTCCTCTCCTCCCCTCATTCTTCTAATTCTCTGAACTGTGCTGTGTGTCTTGTTGCTTTGTGAACCTCAGCAGCTGCAAGAGGAAATAAAAAATGCCACATGGATTTTATTACGTTTGCTTCCTTTTGAATGTGAGTTAAACTTGGGTAAGAGGGATCAAAGCCTGGAAAATTCTCTCTCCTTTGGAGGAGACCTGTCCACTGATATTAGGAATTTGGTCTCTGATTCTCAGATTAGTCCCATCTACAATGCCCTCAGATTAAAAAAAAGTATTTGAGAAGGGTTGGAAACAAAAGATACCCATAATTATGTTCTGTAAGCATGTTTTGGGCCCTTTTAGAGAATGTCAGTTTCCTTGGAGTTCTGTGCAAATATAAGGGCTTTATGAAAACACATCCAGCATGGATGTGATAGTAAGGAGCTCTGCTGCAACTTGCACAGGACACAACTCAGCAGTGTCAGGCACTGGCTTTCCTTCCTCCACCTGCAGAGTAGCTATTGGCATTGGGGAAGGACACAAAAGTGTTCTGAGTGTAGAACTGAGACTGGAAAATTTTTACTAAACTCCCCTAGTTGCACTGGTGCCCTTATAGTACAATTTCTAGCTTCATTTTAAACTGGGGTGAAAGGTATATTGTTCTCTTTAGGGGATAATCCTGCTCTCTGATGGCTCTCTTGGCAAGAAGACTCTCCTCTGCATAAGGAAAAGGTCACCAAAATCATGTCATTTATTAGCCCTACCGTAGAGTTCCATGAAACTGGCAGTAACACTGCTTTCTAAGTAAACAGGCAAGGCTACAGTGTATATCTCTAACATGTTGGTTTGGCCTGGCAGGAAAGTCCAGATTTTGAGTCCTAGTCAAGACTGCCTGAGCCTGGTGCCTTCTATTCAGAGCTGCTGCATTTTTGTTCCAGGGAATGTGGCTGTATCCCACTGTCCCTTTCCCTGTTCTCTTCCTATGGTGGCTGCATTTTATTTTTCTCTCTCTCTCTCTTTGGTTTTCTATTCCTGTAGTTTTTATTCTAGCGAAGGCCATCTCCAGAGTCCGAAAATAGATAATTCATGTTCCCTTGTGCTATTTCCTGTGCCACACTGCTGCTCCCCTGCCAGTGTGGAGTGTAAACATGTAAGGATTCAAGCTATGCTAGTACAGATGCTTGCCAAGGGCAAACTGTAACCCAGAGTGCTTGATCATTAGCTGAAAGCAAACTGCACATCGTACATGCACATATGTTGTCTGTTTACAGTTTTGATTCTATTGCTAAGTTATGCAAGTCTACCAGTCAGGGAACAAAACCAATACCACATATGTTTGGTGACTAACCAAAAACATGATTTGTCCTCAGTAAGAAAAGGCGGAGGCGAAAGAGTCAAAAGCTTGTATTCCACTCAGTAATGCAATTTGGAACAGAGGTGACACGTGGTTTGAAAATATTTTGGTTGCTTGTTAATAGTAAAAGCAGGGCAAATTCTGAATGGGCAATACTCAGCTGTGTTGCTGCGGGGAGAGCAAACACTGCCACATGGCCCATGCAGTGCAGCCAGCGCTGTGCCTGCCATGGATATCTGCACCAAACTGCTCCACACAATTTGCCTACCAAGGAACAGCTCCCACTCAGTTTCAGAGTCTCACAATTAGTTCATATGCAGCCGAATGCTTTGGGAAATTGGGCAGAGAAGGAGTCCTTATGACTTGTTTGTTCAGGAAAGAAGTTCTCTGTTCTCCTGGCCCTAATCTGGAGCTCAAGGTTCTGGACCAGAGTGATCTGGCCTCTATCCCTCAGCTCCAGCGTCCTGAGGTAGCAGCTCTCTCTCCTCACTAATGCGGGTGTTGAAGGATTAGTGAATTGGAGAATGTAATATGCTTGTGGGGTCACAAAGATGTTTAAAATGGATGAATCTGTAGTGCTGCCTGTCGTATCCACTGCCATACCTTATGCCACTCTGATACCTTAAAGCCCCCGTCAGTGATGGCAGGGAAGCTTTATGGGAATGTAGAGCCTCACCACAAGGGCAAAGGAGTGTGTGACTGCCTAGTAGAAAGCTTCTTATCTTCCTATGGTATTCTTGAACAATAAGCTTCCCTGGAGATGCAAAACCCCTTTCAAGTAAAATTCACATATATCTTGGAAGGACTATTAATTAGACAAAAGGGGATGCAAGGAAAATTCAGATTAAAAATGTGTTCTTACTGGGAGCAGGAAATTGTTGTCCTGGCAACAACAAGCATCCCTGGTTTTCTCTCTCCTTTCTTTTTTTAATCTTTCTTCTCTTGTTTTTCCTGTTTTCCTCTTTTTCCTCTTTTTTTGTCTATTTCTCTCTTTTTTTTCTCTTCCTTTTTCTTTTTTTCCCCCTCTTTTTCTTCCCTCTCTTTTTTCTGTCTTTTTTCTTTTTTTAGGAGAGGGACCTTGCCTTGTATTTACAGCACCCTGCAGGAGGACATTCAGGCTTTAGGTGTTCCTGTGAGCTGTAATGGTCAGGTTTGTCCTTCAAGTAGAATTTCATGCAGCACTCTGCAGGGGAGGTCTTGATGCTGATTTTTTTTCTCATGGGCCTCAGATTGGTATAAAAGTGGCCTCGCAGAATCAATTTCATTCTTGGATGAGAAGGTCTGTCTTAGACAATGAGCTGCTACTCAAATTTTAGTTAAAATGCACTTACACACTTCATGGAAACAACAGTTCTTGGAAATGAAAAGCTTTATATGCAGAGAAAAATTATATGGAACTTTTTTATCTTCAAATTAAGGTGGCTCTTGGCAGATGAATAGAAAACTGCAGAGCTAACAGGCTTATATTAGTGCATTGGTACTAGTATTGTGTATTGGATTTGGATAAACTATTAATTATTAATCCAAACCTTTCCTAACAGTGTTGAAAAGGCACAGACAATATTTTGGTAAGGGGAAAAACCTTGAAATTGTCATAAACCTCCTCTCTTCACCTTTAGTACAACCTCTTGGTTTTTAATTACTCCTGTAAAGTGGAGCAATCACAGGATCCTCCTGTGACATTTTCAAGTTTTCTGTCTGCTCCACTTACGAGAAACAAATGGGTCTGCTCAGCTCCATCTAGATTGAGTTTTTCATGAAGTCATTACTTCTGTCACAGGGACTATTTTCAAATTGAAAAATCTGAAACAATAAATGATGGTGAAGCAGTTAATAACTGTTAAGAAATCACATTTGGAAAATTGCATTTAAGCAATAACCTTTCTCCCTGTAATTAAATGACAGAAAGGTCCTGGTTTTAATTAAGTCAGCAATTTATAGTTATGAAGCTATACTTCACTATGCAGATTAGAAGATGATAGGTCACAGAACACCCTGAGTGCATTTTTAGCGGAGCTGATCTGGTAATTACTCCACTGTTCAGTGGTGACCACAGTGAACCGTATCTCTAGATTAAACAATTTTCTTTTCCCTGCTCCATGATGTATAACCAGGATGAGTAAATGTACCACTAGGACTGCATCGAACATCTTTAAATTAAAATGGATTTTAAATGAGGGGGCATGAGCGAAGAAAGTAATGTTTGAAGAACAGCGGTAAAAATGAATGGGCCACTAGGCAAGTCTTGCAAGCAGAGAATATATCATTGTTTTACAGGGCTTTCTATCTTGCGCCTGAATGTTTGGTGCAGATTTATGAGGAAGTAAAATGCTAATGTTAGTGTATTTATAAACATATGATGGGGGTTTCATCTATAATTTATTCCCAAGCCCTGCATTATGCAGCCTATGAAAGAAAATGAAATGCTGTGTTGGACAGCGAAAGGGTTCATTAATACAGCTTTCACATTTTATTTAACTAACCCCTAGCTCATATTACACATTGATTATTACATTGTGAGATGGTTTTGAACGCTTATTGTGTTCTGCTCCTCAGGCCTTTTGCTAGCTACTTCAGTAAGATTTCAGCAGCATTCAACTGTCTTATTTCAAGTAGCACTAAGTATATTCACTTGGCCTTCAGGCATATCAACAATGTATGTATATTTATGGATTTTATTTTTTTTCTTAAAGATTTAGGGGGAAAGAGGTAGAGTACAGTATTACAGTTTATTAGTAAAATGTGTTATTTTAGTTAGATACTCACAAATAACCTGTACTCAAGTTGCACCACATAATCAATTCTAATCAAATGTAACCAGCGTAAGCTTTGCTGAACTGGAGTTTGTAAATAAGGAATATTCAAATAGCACTTTAGTTCACAGTTACTACTTCCTTTTACTTGTAAACAAACTAATTCATTGACCAGAATAACTTCTTTAATGGTCAAATTAGCTATCAGTGTAAATTGCTAGCACTGTGTGGAAATCTCTTAAGACTGGCCAATACAGTCTGGAATTTACTTACCAAGCTCAATTTTCCCATGTATTACAACTGAGTGCTTGTTGAGGGGGAGGGGCGGCATGTGTGGAAAGGGATAAAAAGCCAGTTACAAGATGATATTTATGAAAGTGGACATCAGTGACTATTGACATTAAGTGAAGACAGCAGATGATGGTTTTCAAGTTTACTGATACAAATACTTGCTTGCAATTCCTTTTTACTCTGTTTGCTGGGTGATTGTTTTATTTTTATTCCCAGGTTTTTTTCAAACCCTATTCTGATTCCCTTTGACTTTAACAAAAGGGGCTTCAGCAGCCAGCAGTGGCAGGATTATATCAAGGTTGAATTTGTCTAAAGAGGGCAAGGAAAAGAAAGGCAAAAGTAGCATCTGTCAAGCACAGTTACTTTCTTCCAGGTTTTGGGAGGGATTTTTTGGGGGGGTGGTGGAGTGGTGGGTTTTTTTCCATACAGTCATAACTTTATATTTGCAAGAGCATTAAGGAATGATATACAGCACTGAATGCCAGGTTTCTAAAATATGCAGTTGTTTAACTAAATGAGAAATTGTTTGAATAATGACAAGCCTGAAAGAGTCTCATAGAATCAGATATCTTATGAAGTTTCTTATTTTAAAAGAGGGTAAATCTCCTAATTCTATAGAAATTATAGAATGCTGAGAGAATCAATGAAAAAGAATGGAAAAACTTCTTATTTCTTTTTCCTTTTCCTTTCCTTTTTTTCTGTTGATGGGATTGACATTTAATTTAATTGATGGCAGAGCTTTGTAGTTGCCCCACCACCACACACATGCACATACTCCTCTCCACCATGTTAACCATGTGTGGAAAGAAACAAGCTTAGCATCTCCTTCATGCATCTACCTGCACATAGCTTTACTCTGAGGCACCCATATGTTTATGATGAAGTTTAGAGGTGATGGCTGTTAAATGTGGGAGCAAAGCAAGGGGACAGCTCTTTGGCTGCTCAGTGAACAGTGGGAATTTGGCCCACTGATCATCCAGTGCACAGGATGCATTTTGTACTCAACACAGTCCTGGGGAAGCTGGCCAAACAAAGTAAGCAACAGTTATTTAGCAGAGGTATGCCTTGGGTTCAACCACCTTGACACATTTTCACAGCACTGAGTTGTGAACTCTTATCAGAAGCCCCCAGTATATCAGGGTAAGAACATCTTTCCTCATTACAGTTGGCTTGTCTTACATCCCTTTACGTCCTTCTCTCTTTCTTTTTTATTCAATATTTTTATGGCACTTCTTTTCTTTTTTTTCCTTATCTCTACTGCTGCAATCTGCAGTGGATGCACAGCATACCAGGGTGAAGATCTTTCAGAAATCTGCTGTCTGGAAGGAATCCAGTGATGCAGACCGAATTTTAGGTATTTTTAAAGATTTTCTTTAGCCATGTGTGACATTTGGAGTTAAAAGGGTAGGGATGCAGAGCTGCAGAGTCCTAATCCCTGAAGATGTAGCACAAATAATGCTTTCTGCATAACACTGGGGACAGAGTCAGAATAACAAAAAACCCACACACATCCAAACTTCAGGGTCTACAGTCTGTTAGAGCTCCATGAACTTGAAGCACAGAGATGAACATCTGCTCTTTTTTAGCAATTACTGTCTGTCACACCAACTTCTTGTTATCAACAGAGCTTCTTATCAGCTCACTGGAAGTTGTTAAAGACAAATGGAAATATGCAAGATTGTACCTGGCTTCCGCAGAAAAGTGCAGTTGTTCTCAGCTGCTGTTTTAAGATAATTAGCTAAATCAGGATCTGTTTTATTGCTTCTGAAGAGCATGATTTTACCATTTTGCTTTCTCCTGAAACAGCTGGAATTACTTACACTTGTAGGTATATATTTCCTGTCACTCCTTGTTTCTTCTAAGGAAGTTCATGGCAATATTCCCTGTAGACAAGGCCTTTAAAATGGCTGTCATGAGGCATGGAGATGAAAAGTAAATTGATGACAGAAGAATTATGTGTAGGACTTACCCTTCAGTGATCATGTACACCTGCCTTATAAGGACATCCAGGGGAAGTCTCCCTTCGAGACAGCCCATTCTTCCTATGTTACATCCAGAAAAGAGACACACAATTAGGGTGGGCAGGAAACCATTTGAATTATGGAGAGGTACATACTTCCTGATGCGTTTGACAGCAGAAATCAGATAGGGAAAGCTGATGAATTCTTATACTTCTCAGGGGAAAAAGTGAATTTGAATCAATGTGACAAAAAATTGTCAAGTGGTGCTAGCATCCTTTGGAAAAAAAACAGTAAAATCCTTCCCCTTTCACTTTTACTATGCAGTTCTTGAAGAACACCTTTTCAAGTTCACTTTAGGCATGGTAGCTTTGCAGAGAAGCCTACTGGAAAATGCTGGAGTACTTTAACCACGCCTTGAATCAGAATATTATCTTCTCTCTCAGCACTTTACCTACAGGCAAGGATGGTGATACTTACACTGACTTTCCAGCAATCTCTGCAGCTGCTCAGTTTCTGATCTGAAATTCTGCATCTAATGTTGAAACAGTTACACTGATCAGTTTTAATTATTCCTTTGGCTCACTGTGATGTTAAGAAGAAGCAGAGTGCACAGATTAGCATGATGGGTATTAGCACTTACTCATTCCCTCCTTTGGCCAGTGACTCTCTTTAATGACATGGAGGCAACATATTTACTATTTCAATTAGGAAAGCCCTTGTGGAAGTGGCTGTATAAGCAGAACGAAAGACTGTCCCTGCTGCCCCTGCCCCAAAGTGCAGGAATATCAAACATGAAAGTTGCAGTGACCACAACTGTTCATGAAGAATAGAGTCCTGAGTTGGAATGGGGAATGAAAGCTGTTATTAGCTAGTAACTTCTCCCTCTGTGTGTCATGGGCTCATACATACTCGTTTCTATATTTAAAGGCTGTTGGGAGCTCTGAAGCCTTATGGCATTTTATTTCCAAGATGGCAGTCACCACCATGGACATTTTGTTACTGTCAGTGTTAACAGATTTTGGGATTTGAAAGTAAAGTGTGAAACATTTAGATTCTACAAAAACTAGATTATGCATTGTGGCAAGATTCTGCCTAAAACATGAAGCTCAACTTTGAAAAGCAGATATTCAATCAAGTCTTTTCAGGATGTCAGTCAGGACACGAACTTGTAGATCTCTAGAGCAATCTGAGCCTTGGTTCCTACAGCCTGGTTGGGTCAGGGTGTTTTGGGGAGTAAATTTTGCAGAAACTTCAACAGATGCTAAGGATCAAAGTGGAAAGCCACAAACATCAGGTCCCTGTGCACTGCATTCTGTCCTGTAGTGCACACAGTGCTGTCAGCCCGGACTGCTAAATTTGCACAGCGAGGTATTGGATTTCTTCCCCTTAATTTTGATGGGAAAAACATGAGGTTTGTTAAGCTGAACCCCCCCAAAATTTTAATTTTTTCGCCGTCAAAGAGAGTCAGTTTTCCTTGTGACTACAAAAGTGTTCAGCCTTCTGTTCAGCCTCCTCATAGGAGGATCCTCAGATTCATGTTTTTTGGTTTCTGCTTATAAGTTGGAGAGCTGATAGTCAGTATTAAAATATTGTGTGTTTTGCTGAGCAGTCTGACAGTGCCACCAAAAGATCCCTTAAACCCCCTCAAATTTTTGAAATCTTTCTTGGAGTATTTTACTGAATTTTCTGCTATTGCACTAGAAGAAAAAGTGCTTAAAGAAGCCATGACACACTGCACTTTTCTTAAGTACTGTTGAAAATTGCCAAAACAGGTCACTTACATGTCAAAATCCATCTGTTCTTCTATTTTTAACTGTATTCATTTGAACAAACAGCAGATAGCAGTATCGTACAGATATTATAAGTAATAATAAGATAATACGTAAAATTTTAGAAACATTCCATTAATGAGAAATTGTTGCTGCTTGTTCATCCGAAGGGGTCTCTGCCAACCTTGTTCCAAGGGCAGTCAGGAGTCTCATGTTGCGTAAGTGGTCTCTGTTACATTGTGCTCCCTGTATGAGCTGCAGGCTTCACAGCAGGATACTTTATCTTTGATTGCATCACTCATGTCTGGCAAGAACAGGACATCTCAAATGCTGTTTTTACACTTTGCAACACCCAAATGGGATCTGCAGATTATGTTTGCTGTGTCTCACCTCAGGTGTGGTACTAGAGTGCAGTTGTCTTTGTGCAGAGTCCCACCCTCAGCTGCAGTTTTGCCTGGCTTATGGTGGAAGTTATGTGCCCTTTTTCATCTGGCCACCCATTTAAAATCTCATCTAAAATGACAGCATGTATTAACTGAGCTTTTTAAATTTTATGTTTTCTGTCTGTACTGTGAATGTATAAAGAAGCTATTTAAATAATTTCTTCTGCGAAATGCCCCATGTGGGTAAAGACTGAGTGTTAAGTACATTATATAAGGGATGATATTCACCTTTGTTTGTCCCAGCACCTTGCTGTGTCTCCCCATCGACTCACTGGGACCTGGTGAAGGTCACAATCTGTGCCTGAGTCACCTACTGAACAGTGAGCACAGCAGCACTCTGGGGGCACAGCAAGGCTGGTTGGCATCAGGGTGTTAAAGGGGTTTTAAATGTTAAGGGAAGGGGTGCCATGGCAGTAGCTAAGGAAGTGACTTGGGGGCAGTATTTTTGTATGGTGCCTTCAGGAATGGGTTGCTTGAAGTCTACAGGGTGAAAAATGTTCTCTGCAATGGTGCTGGCAGTAATTTGCAGTCATTTCTAGTACAAATGGACACAGCTCTGTTCTATTTATGGAAGGTTCCTGTAATGTGCTCAGGCCTCCCACTGACTTCAGTGAAGCTGTGCCCATTTACAAGGCTGGTGAACCTGGCCTGCGAACTGCCAGTCACTCATCAGGTCTGAGACACAAAGCCAGCCTGAGAGCTGACAATATTTATGTAATTCTGCCTGAAGATTGCTATCTTGGGGTGAGCCCAGCAAGGAAGAGAAATTTTGAGTGCTCGGACCAAAACTGGTACCATTTAAGTGCTTAAATTTTTTTCCTGGAAGATTTGTCCATTAGCTTTAATGAAGCTTTTTCTAGGCTTACAAGTCTGCAGAGAGCTATTAAACAAAAGGGAGAGAGTTGGCTTGCCAGGCATTTTCTTTGCTCCCTCAGTTCTGTTTCTTTATATCCAGAGAAACACTTTCAGCCATATATCTTTAGAGCAATGCTAACACTTAGTGACCAGTTAAGTAAATCCCACTTGTTAAATTCTTGTGGCTGCATTATGCTGGGAGCCTTACTCTAAGGGCCCTGTTCTGTCACTGCTTGTTTTTTTCCACTTTAAATGAAGTGACTTGGATGGGATACACAGATTGGTGATGCAGGAGAAATCTTCTTCTGCAACTGAAAGGTGGCACGGTGTGGCATTAGAACTGATATTTGCCCTTTCTGTAAAAGGTAAGCCAAGAAACTTGTTTGATTTTCTGGACTTCAGGCTAACAGGGCAAAGCCTGGATGCAAGCCAGGCTGTAGATGGGCTTCTTTAATTCTGACTCCTACTCCTGAATTAGGAGTCGAAGGATTTCTGCGGGATTTGCTATCTTAGGTCTCTTCAGTTTGTCCTTGGACAAGTGGAATTAGGAAACTAAGTGGCAGTGAGCCACTTTAGAAGCAGTGTCTCACCCCTGTGACACCTGCACCTTCCCTTCACAGTGGTGGGCATAAATGTCCTGCAAAATCTTACACATTCACATTTGGAATTCCAGAGCTTCCTCGGGACAAAACTTGCGCCTGCTGATGTCTTTCTCCCAGACCAAAGAGACAAATGACGTCTCTGACCATTTGCCTGCCTTCTCTGCAGGGAGTGTGTCCCTCCCGTAGCCCTTGCACTCACCAGCCCCTGACCCCCTTCACAAGCACCGAGGTACCACATTTATCTTTCCCTCTTCAGTGGGACTGGGGCCCGTGGATTCCGGATGTGCTCCAGTTTAAGGTGAGCACCTTATCTGTACAGGCATCATCGCTGTTACAGTCTTGCAAAAAAATGTCCACTGTTTCTTGGTGTACCAGAGCTCTTATTTCAATTACAAAATACTATTTAGAAGTCATAGCTCAGGAGTTCTGGCCTAATTTCTCTTACAAATTGCTTATATGGATTTCTCTTGCTAGAAAATTAATTGACTGTACAATAAACTATTTTCCCTTGAGCAGGGACTATTCTGTTTCCTATGACGTTACAGTAAGCTGTCTTTGGGCCAAATATTTAAAGGTATTTAGGTGCTTAAAGATGCAGGTAATGTGAATTTTCCGAAATACCTAGCTGCCTAATACACAGTGACTTCAGTGGGAGTTGCCATCAAAGAGCTTCTAAAAATCCCACTGTGCACCCATCTGCTCCTTTAAGCACCTGAATTCCTTTAAAAAACAGGTCCTTCCCTCCATCAGTGGAGACAAATTTTATTTTTCGTAATGTAGAAGGAGCTTCTTAATATGTTTTCTTGGATATGGCCTGCCAACTTTAGCTTATTTTCATTGTTTTGATTACGATGTCAAATCTAGTTGATGATCATGTTTATGCAGTTCCAAGCAGAGCGTGGGCACACATCATCTATCCTTCATGACACGAACTTGGCACAGCAGCTCATGTTAATAAATCAGGGCTAAGAGGTTTGTAGGCAAGCAGACCGTCAGGAAGTTACTGCAACTTTTGCAGTATATTAAATTATCTGTGTTTTCTTCTAACTTTTTAAACCCTCTTTGAAAACCAGTGTTCTGTTTCTCATTAGTGGGTCTTTGATCCAGTGAAAATATCAGTCCCTTGAGTTAATATTTCATCTGACTATAGGGCCATGTAATTTGCCACGACACTAAGTCAATAGGTCTCTGCTGGCTTACCCCAGCAGGACTTGTATGTGTAGGCAAAAAATTCTCTGCAAAACATGAATAATGTGGGTCTAATCAAGAATTTATTTCTCTGGTTAACCAGAGGAAAAAGTGGAGTGTGAACATCCGTCCATCTAGGCACAAAAGAAGCTTGAGGGAAAGAAAACATTTCACTTTGTATCAATTCACGTTCTCAATTTAATACATAAACAGGAGTGTCAGGACATGTACATCTTGCAGAGCCGCAGAAATAGCAGTAGATTGATCTATCATTATTTACTGGCTTGGCCATCCTATTTATGTGCTTTCTATTATAATATACTTGGAAACCTCAGACGGTCCTTCTGCATTAACCTCCACCTTCTGTCCTCATCTGTCCCTCTGGCTGCCCCATGCTACATCCTGAAATTTTAATTTCATTGCACAAGGTGCTATAGAATGAAAATAAACATTTGTCTGTGGAGAGTTTGCTGAGTCTAGAATATTCAGTGTGGCTTAAGCTAATTTGAAAACAAGTGACTAAAATTGTGCTTTTACTTTTAAGGGCTTTTTCAGCAATATTTCATTCTGTGGTCTCCAAAGGAGTGAAGCATTTACGAATATGCATTAATCCTCACTGGGAATTGATCCAGAGCTTGTTTTAAGCATATGCTTAAGTGGTTTGTTGAACTGGGGCCATGGCTGCCCAGAACCATCTCTGGATGAGATTTAATTGAGCAATGAGAACATTTGAATTCATTTACTTGTACTTGCAGTGTTTGAGATGGATAGATAGATAGATAGATAGATAGATAGATAGATAGATTTTTTGTGCACATCTGATATTTGGATTCACTGTGTGAGAAAGGGTCAGATTCTTATGCTGACTCTGCAAAAAAATCTTTACTGCAATACCTGCCTGATACCTGTCTAAAGAACAAGCAAATATTTTGTTATATTTTCACTACGCTGAAAGTAGATCTTTGTTGTGTGGGTTTTCATCCTTGCTTGATTTTGGCTTGAGATTTTTAAAATTTGTTTTGTTGTATGGCTTCCATTTCTGTTTTGGGTGTGTGAGGAAGAAAGGCCCTGTTGCAGGGGAGCCTCCTGCTCTGGTTGATGTGTTAGCTTCTCACTGACCCACTGCAGCTCATTCATGAGTTTTCAGCTCTGACAGGTTGAATGCCTAGAGTGGTCACTGATTAGACTGCCACTCCTAATATTCTCATCCCTGCAGTTATCAAGCAGGAAAATAGTGACAAGCAAATCTAAGCAGCGTGGGAAATGCAGAGTCTGAGAAACCACTGACTTTGGCATCTTATGGCATTTACTGAGCCTGCAGTGGCATTCAGTGTGATAGCACAATAGTCTGGAGCAGAAAAGGAACCCAGAAGTTGGCAAATAGAAGGCAAATCTCACATGGTATTTGCGAGTTGTACATTGCTGCACGATGCCTTAGGGGTAGGAGAAGAATTTCAGAGTCCTGGGTGATTCCTTTGAACTTGGTTGTTTTGTGTTCAGTTGTGGTATAGAAGAGATCTGACCCTGAAATTTCAGGGCCACCTCCTGAACTCCAAAATCTCTATTCATCAAGACAAAATTCTCAATAAAGTCACTGGGAGTTTTCCTCATACTTGGGGATATCAGAATTTAATGGTCCTTACATTTTTTTTCACAAGGATGGTTTAAAGCTTATTTATCACCATAAGTGGGGGTTTCAGATCTCATGGAAGACATTCTATTTGACCAGGTTTTATGGTACAGAAACTCAGCTTTTTACTGTTCTAGAGCATCTCCTGACTGGTAAAATGAGATCTTTTTCATTTCATTTTTGCAAATTTTGGTTTGCACCTGTTTTTCTTTCCCATTATTTGTGCAGATTTGGCTCCCACTCCTGCCATTGTCCTGACTTCTTGATGAGCTTCCAAGGAACATTTTTAATTCCTGGGCTCCCTGAATTCCCTGGGCCAATACCAAAGGCTGAGATGTATGCAGTTGGTCATGACGTTCACCTGGGATTTGCTGAGGCGAAAATTAAATCAGGTAAAGCTCTAAGTTGAATCTGGGTCTCCGGTGTCTCAGGTGAATACAGTAATGTCTTTATTCTCTATAGCTTTTTCTTTACAAAAAGTTAGAGTTCTGAAAAATATTTCTTTGACCTCCTTCCTACAAAAAAAAAAAAAAAAAAGAAGGGCAGGATTCCATGAACCAGTATTTTCCAGTGAATTTTTTTTTTGTCAGAATACTCCTGATTGATTCTAGTCGTTTTCTTAAGCGCACCTTTGCTTAAGCTTGTGTCTAAAAATATAAATTCTCCTTAGAATATGGGAAGTGCCATGTACCTTCAACAAACAAGGGACATGCCTCTGAAGTTACATACATCTGAACAAGATGATCCAATAAATGTATTATGGAGCAGAATTAGGAAAATAAACTGCATTAGTAACTCAGATGGGTAAATGTAAGTCCCCTGACTATGGTGAGCACTTCCCTGTAGCTCTTTCCTGTCTTTTTCTCCTCCTCAGTGCAGTGTTTTTAAGCTCTGTGGCACAGTTCTGGAGCGTGGCTCTAGCTGGAGTGAGTGTGCTCTCTGTCCTCTGGGCACAGGTTTACCCACAGCCTTGGGCAGGGCTGTGCACAGCTGCCTGTGCCTGGGGGAGATGCTGTAGCCGTGCTCACTCCCGTGCTCGCTCCCGTGCTCACTCCTGTGCTTCCCCATCATGTCACAGGGAGTTTGAGAGCTACGCTGGACCATGCTAATGGCAGACAGAGAGCAATGCTGTGTGTTTTACCCCACACAGGGCAACGAGCTCCCTCTATATTCCTTTGAAAGCAGCAATACCTTAAGCTCCAAACGGAGTTGGTCAAATCTGTATCTTATTTTTTTCTTGGAAGCTGAAGACCAGTGTCCAGGCATCCATGTTTGATTCCATATACAGATGAACAGCTGGATGTGTAGCTCTTGCATGTGTGCACATGAACCCCATCTATAGCACCAGCTAGAACCCAGGCTTGGTGGAAGGAGAAAACAAAATTAAAAGCTAATAATTGGTCTTAAGACATTCTGATATGAGTTAAACCTTAATAACAACTTTCCTCTGTTATAACCAGAGATATTCACTGTGTTTGGGGCAGGATGGAAATCCTCAACTTGAATGGTAAAAAAAGAAATGAGACAGGGTAATTGATAAAGTGTAGCAGGTCACACATGTAGTGCTTGTAATAATCATTTTTAAATTACTCAGCTGCATAGAGAGACATGGGGATAAAATAAGTATGGCTTCTGTTGATTTTGTGACCATACATAAAGTGTTAATGCTATCCTTAGAAGGGAGACTGCATAGTAAAAGTTTTGGAGGGGTTAGTGCAAGAATCAAATTAGAAGTGGGGAAAATAATGGTGTAGAATGTGCCTATGGTTTGTCTTCTGCTTCCAGCTGTTGCACTGAGAAGGCAGGGAGTCCCCATCTGCACACACCTCTTGCCCAGAATGTCAGGGACTTTGGACCCAGGTGGCTGAATTCTCCCACAAAAGCTCTGCTGTGCAGGAGGAACATTTCAGGATACTGTTGCAAGCATGAGTGCGTCCATAATTCTGTTTTTAAAGACAAATCATTTCAAGTAGAGTGCATAGAGCTCATGACACAAACACATCTGGATTTCAGTTGTTGATCTGAAATATTCACAGTCCAATATGGTAAGAGCAGATGTTGGATTGACACTCATCGTAAATGTGAATGATCACATCACAAATCCCACATGTAGCTTAGTTGAGAGCAGCAAAGCCTACCTGCCCTCCTTTGGTTGTGCTCTGGGGTTAAAAACATTTGCTTGCACAATTAATGTTAGTCACCACTCTTTTTTTAGGTGTAGGGGATTATTATAAACCTCGCAAAGGTTTAGATGTAAACTGTGGTAGGAATTGAACTGACTGCCTTAATCAGAAGTACTTGCTTTGAAATGAAACATAAAAAAACCTCTTTAAAATGTTTAATATTATCATATTTTGTGCTTAGTAAGCACTGCTGCAGAGGTCAATGGTATCAAACTTAATAGGCTGATCATTAAAAGACATCAAGTATCCGTGCCTTCTGCTGAGGTACATAGAGGCTGAAGAACTTCTGATGCCATTGAGGAAAAAGTAGCTGAGGCAAGAAAAGTGTAGCTAAATAAGTGAGTCAAGGGGTCCATGGAAAGGTCACCTGATTTTTCAGAAGATTTTCACTTCCACAGCATTTTGAATGTTGTTCTATGGGTGTGAATACTGCATACATGGCCTTCTTTTTGTATTTACTTGTGAGTGTATCCACAAACCGGAGGATGTTGAAAATTATTTTGGATTCTTAAAATGCAACCATCTTTGAGAGCAAAATGCTCCCAGACACAACAGCTGGGGCCAGAACCTTTGCAGAAGAAAACCCTGGGTCATGTCCCGTTTCCCCCTGTCAGAGCCTCATTGGTTCACTGAACATTCAGATCTGGAAGACCATGTTCTGCTCTTGGTGCAAGTTACAAATCTCCAGCAGACTGAGGGCTCCAAACCAGGGTAAGTTTAGGCACTGTGGGATTTCAGTGTGTGACCAAGGATGAGTGAAAGGTGTCAGATAAGTGAATAAACAACCAAGGAGACAATTAGGCACAAACCGAAGGTAGAACTTTCATCCCAAGGTGAGGGAGAAACAATTGGAGAGTCAAGTGAGAGTCAAAGACAGGGTTAAGCCCATGAAAATCGTGTTGGCCACAGTGTTTTAAATAAAGAAAAGGAAAGAGAAGTCAGGGCAAAAATGAGAAAGTTTTGAGGAAGAGCTGGAGTGAGGGATAGGAACAATCTGAGTGCATTAGGAAAAATGTGCTCAGGAACACGGGGAGCACGAAATGTGTGTGTTTTTATGTTACAAAGAGCACATCCTAAATTGAGCCATGTCACAGTTTAAAATGATTCAGACTTCAGCTTAACTTCCTTTCCTAAGAGAGGATTTTATTTCTGAATAGGCAAACATTTAAAATCCTAAAGAAGAAAAAGCAAGTACTTTCCTTGGAAGGATGGATGATACATAAATCTTAAGCAGAACTATAAACTGTTGAGACAAGGCATTTTTGTTGGATTATGTAGCTCATATCAGATAGCAATAAATCAATCTTTCAAAGACAAAAGACTATAGAAAGAAGAATAAACCAAAGACTCTCCAAATAACAAAGGCCAGATACACAAAAGTAACTAAGGAGCTGAAGAGGCAAATAGATGCCTGGGAGGATTTTAAATGGGATCATTCAACACAGACAATCATCACCTGCTAGTGATTATTGGTGTCTTTAGGCTCCTTCAGGCCTGGACACTTCCTTGACTGAGGTTAAAATTCCCATCAGCATCAGGGAAACTTAACTCATAGTCTGTAAATGTGCATGGTTGGTGTATCATCCCTAAGATAAATGAAAAATTTACCTAGTGGATGGGTTTGACCTATTGTGAGCTTTGACAGCACACATGTCTCAATACAGTTCTGTCTTTACTCACTTGGGTCATCCCACTGAGATGGGAAGTTCTGCTCTTATTTATTTACCTTGCTTCCTGATCTAGGGCTACATAGAATAACAGATTTCTGAGCAAAACTCAAAATCCTATTGGTTATGACAACAAAATTCTAATAGCAGGTGCAAGTCACTAATGCTAGTTAATGCTCACTAGCTCTCACACTTTGAGATCTTTTTCATTTCATTTTGGCAAATTTCTTTTTGCATTTGGAAATTAATATTCTGTACTGTGAATTCCTACATTTGGGGGCAGGGGGGGAAGCCCCATTCCAGTGCTGGAAATAGCAAAATCCATGTCACATCCTATGCCTGCACCCTGTAGTCCTGGTGCCTTATTTTTTAGGTCATCCAGACCTTTTACAGCATGCATGTTCCTAACCTGTACACACCTTGGCCTTCTCCCAGGGAATATCATAGAATAAGAGGAGATTAAGACTTGGTACTCATCCTGACACACAGGCAGAACAGCCATAGAAGCTGGGAAGTATTTCCAGGTCCCCTGGCTGGAAGTACTGGGGACAGTTGTTTTAGCTGAACTCTGCTATGCTGATAACTACATTTTCATCCAATTTGGCTGGTTTGTTTGCTCATATTAAATAAAAAGATGACTCACATCCTAAACTGTTGGGGGTTTTAGAGGAAAGGGATTCCTGTCCTTCCTAAATCAGAAGTAAATGTAATGTAGATAATAAGAGGGGGGAAAAAAGAAGAAAACTTGCTGTACATCTGTTTTAGAAAGCCAGGCAAACAAATATTGAAGGCACAGGGTCTTAGCATGACAGAGAATTACTAGAACATGCCGGACATGGTGAATAAAAGGCAAGCAGGCAATGTTACTGCTGGAACAGGCAGACGTGAAAAATGCAGGAAAATTTGCAAGTCTTTATTTGCTACTAGTCTGACAACAGATGATGATGACATATCTGTGAACATATGTTATGAAAAAAAGGCTACTATCACAAGCTATGCAGTGATTGGGTCATTGAATATTTTTAGCTCCAATTCTGGTTCTGGTTGGCCTCTATATCATCTTGAGTTTGAATGTGCAGATTAGTTCAGTCTCCCCATGGAATATCATTCTATAGAATACTTTAAGTGCATTTTTTGAGAAAAGAGCTCCAGCATTTGAATACAATATAATTATGATTGCAATCCAAGCCTATACAATTTTAGATTTGCTTCATCAAAGATTAATATTCTGTTTCTTGGACTCTGCACATTTACAGAGTTCAGCTGGAAAAAATATCAGAGTGCACCTCTTACAAGTGAAATGGTGCTTTTGTGTTAAGTCCCTCTCTCTCCCCTTTGGCACCAGAAAAGTGCTTTTTTCATTTCACATCTTATGACATGCAGTACTTAAAACAGGGCAGAGTGGGACACCATGAGAATAAGTCTTCCTACCTTAGTTCAAAATACACTTACCTGTTTAAAATGGAAAAATATGCTTTTCCAAAAGTTTGTCTATACATTAATCCTGCCCAAGGGCATTTCTGGTGTGTGTTTCCACTACTGACCTGGCTTTTATGCACAACTACTTGCTTTGGTATTGCCTAAAAAGTGAATGTTTTTACTAATTAGGCGAAGACTGGACAGTGCACCAGGAGACTGTCCACCTGTTATTACCTATAATTTTTTCTTAAAGGAAACACCTTACTGACGCATCCTTTCCACACATCTCCCCCAACATGGTCATGTATTTTTGGTCTCACTGTTTCCTCTTTGCTCTTACTGCTATCATCTCATTTTCCCCCTCTTCTTTAATTACACCCCCACAGCAGAGGAAGGGGGGAAAAAAAAGGTAGTGTTTGCAAATGGCAAATCAGTCCATGGGGATTGCTTGGATTTTAAGGGCAGCTGCTGTTCAATGTATCTGGTGTGTCACTTTCTGTTTTGTGCTACTGTTTTATTGCTGCTGTGGGAATGGAGCAAAAATAGCGGCTACTGCAGTTCTGTTGAATAACCATCAACGTGATCCTAGCCGATGTGTCAGTCCCTCACTGGGCACAAAAATGTCCATATTTGATATCCACTACCCACCCTGACCTGTAAATAAAAATAGCAACATGCTAAATAGCTGCAGAAAAGCATCATTAGCTAGAAGACTCAGCTGATAAACATAGATGTGTTAGTGCTGCTATGCGTGTGTGGGTGTGAGAATACCCCTGCATCTCCAGAAAGGCTGGTGTAAGTAAATAATTCATAAGGTGTATGCAGTGTATTTAAATGTTAAATACGTTGGCTTTCAAATTCAGGGCAACTATTGAAACCTGTGTTTGGCTACAACCGATCGGCTGCTGCATATTTAAAGTGAAATCACAAGCAGTGTGGAAATGTTGAGTAAAAACCACCCAAGCCCCAATTCTTGACAGATCACCTAACCTTGCCCGCTCAGCCCTTTGCGGACCTCAGATTCTCTTCCTCCCATGCAGGACTGCTGCGTGTTTCAATTTGAGTGCAAAGTCTTGACATCAGGAGTGCTGACTCATGGGACGGCGAGGAAGGAGCATTTCTGTGGCTGCTGCAGTGGCCAAAAGTGGCGTGGGTTTGCCCTGCCTGATCGCCCCTGCCCTGCTCGCTCCATCGCCCTGTGCCCCACGTCCTGTCCCCGCGCATCCGAAACTGCGCCTGAGAAGGAGCACGAAGGTGTTAAATACATCTCATAGCTGCTGGTTGACACAGTCCGGTGTTGAGTCCACTTGGATTGTTTCACCTCTCCTTTCTATTCACCGGCAAAACTTTATCCCGTATCACACCAGGCTTGTCCTGAGCCCGGCCGAGCTTTTGTTCTCCCCAAGGCGCAGCAGCGCCGAGCCCGCGCCGTCCCTGAACCGGCAGCGTTTCCCCGACAGATGGCACTGCCTTTCTCTCGTACTTCGCCAAAAGTTTAAAAACATTTCGTTAAAAATAGCTGCCCCACATTCTTAATTGGCAATCCTTTTTCTATTTATTGTTAGGCACAAATCAAATGATTTTTAGCTCTTAGGCAAGCTCAATGCACAATACATAAAACCATAATGTGAAACACACAGATTTTCTTATTCTGTTCCGTATCTGCTTGTTATAGCAGAAAATACTGAGCAATTTGTGGTTTGTCACTAACATTTTCAGAAACTTAGTTATGATAAAATGTTATTTTTTCCATTATGAAGATAGAACCATTTTGTTTAGTCTTAAAACTTGCTGTGTAATCAGCCTGCACGACAGCCCTGTTTTCACATAGATGAAGCCAATGTTATTCCAGCGTCTCTGGAGTTCACCTGCAGTAATGGAGTGCTTAAGGCATTTGGCCCTCACCCGAAACAGGCTTCAAACTCTCCCGTGCTGGCAGGTCTTTCTCACGTGAGGGGATGGAGAGCCCACAGTGGGGTCCTGGGGTAGTGAGGGCTTGCAGTCTCCCTGGGACAAGCCCTCTCCACAGGGGCTGGGAGCGCTGCAGGAAAACGTGACTCCAGCACGTCCCTTCTCCGACCCTCCCCTGCTCCCCGGGGTAATTCCCCAGGGTGATTCGCTACAGCTCCTTACCAGGGTCTCCTGATCCCAGCTCGGCTCCTGCAGGGAGCGGATGGATGCGTCACTGGAGGTGAGCCTCCCCCTGCTCTCTCCTCAGCGAGCTAATCATTTCTGTGGCCTCTTCTGGGACCCATTTCATTTCTGCAATTCCTTGGGCTATGCTGAGCAGAAAGGCCATATCACTCCTTTACAAAATGAAATTGTAATGGCCTCGCTATTTCCTAGTTTGGTCTGTACCTAGACTTTCTTTTCGTGGTCGAGCTGTTTATGGTGAAGCAGAAGGAACATGTTTTGTTTTGCTTTATTTCTTTGCCTGCTCTTGCACATGGACAGATTGTCGGCCAGCTGCCCACGGTTTTACTCCCTTCCACCTCCCCCCACAACGGTCACAAATTGAGCGG
This sequence comes from Dryoscopus gambensis, assembly GCA_013389985.1. NCBI lineage: Eukaryota > Metazoa > Chordata > Aves > Passeriformes > Malaconotidae > Dryoscopus > Dryoscopus gambensis. The sequence goes on along the minus strand of WEIT01029762.1, from coordinate 154,706 downwards.
AGGTCCTGGTCCACACAAGTGCTCCGTTTCCTACCGGAGCTCTTCCAGCACTGTCAGTGCCACTACCCCCAAACACGGTTTTGTGTGTGCTCGAAGGCGGTGTCAGTGCTGGCCTTTTAGCACAGACGCATGGGAGAAATTCTTTCTAATGTGCATTCACATGTCCCTCTCTCCAGTGACCTTTATTTGCCGTCTCCTTGCCTATTTAGTTAGTTTATCAGTCTGAAGTGGTTAATAATATTCCCATAATACTGGACAAGTCTCAATAATTGTATCAAATTCCAGTGTTATTGGCTGAATTTTTAAGCCCCTTCTCCTGTTTGCTAACATATTAAACAGTGCTGTACCTAACACAGTTCTTTGAGTCGCCTCATTGTCAAAGCAGTTGAAAGCCTATTCTTCTTCTTCTTTGGTGATTTTTACTTCCCAAGTTAGTTTTGTTCCCTTTGTCACTTTTTGCGATGAAGGCTATCAGCTGTTTTTAGAAAGAGCAGTAGATTAATCAGATGTGCTTGTACTTGAAGCAGTTTGTTACATTCTGAGCCTTATTTTCTTTTTAAAAACTCTGCACTATTCTTTCCCTTTTCTTTCCCTTTTATATAATGACGTTCTGGTTCTTTTCATACTGTATTTTTGTTCTAAGAATTTTATTTGCCTGATGGTAAAGTTTAGTAAGCTGCAAATTTCAAGGCTGGTCCAACATGTTTTTTAAAGCTAATACTCACATAGCAGCTTCCAGCAGCTGATGGTAATGAGCAAGGATCTAGGGGTTTTTAATTAGTTACTCTGACACTTCCTGGAAAATATTTACATGCATACAAGCCAGTTCTGGAGATCTGTTGCTCCTAAATGCAAATGTTGCAGCACTTACTGCCTTGATAACAGTCTTTAATATTGATTTTTTTTTTTATGTGGGAGAATAGATGTGCTGAAATGGCAGCTTAAAATCCACTTTTAAATGAAATAAAAGGTGTAAATAAAATATTTGGGATCTTTGAACACATCATCTTTAAATACTCGTTTGTCTCTCCTTCAGTCCTCCTGTTTCTTGGCTCTGTGTCTCTGTGTGCATGTAAAAAAAGTGTTGCTTCTTTTCACAAGCAGTCATTTTTTTTTTCACAGACCTAATTTCTATCCTGCATTTTTTAAGACAGCATCATGTGTATTTTTGTTTCAGTTTCACCTGACGGGGGTTCTTCTGCTTTGAAGATAACTGGGAAACAGCTGACCATGTAAACACAAACATTTATTTTTCCTTGATTTCTGTTTCCTCTTTGTGTCAAAATATTCATAGTCTAGTGAATGTATTATGATTTTGAGGCTTTATGGTTATTAAGAACCTCTGGTGTTATTTCTTCCATCATGCCAGCCATGTGATTTCAGCCTCAGGTCCCAGACAAGCTGCAGTGTATCTGTTGTAAAGGCACTCATTCTTACTGGAAAGACATCAGCCTATTAGATTGCTGCTCTCAAGCACTTAATTTTGACCTAATACTTACTTTACTTTTTAAAAGACCAGACTTTTTTTTTCCAATCTGCATTTGCCTACCTTCTCTTTCTTAATTACTTACTGTTGAGGCTTTGCTCACTAATTGCAAAGTCCCCTGGTGTCAGGACTGTCCCTTCCCAGCACTTCACTGGCCCTGTGGTGAGTTATCCATGCCCTTTCCTTGGGGGTGGCTGGTGCCGTATGTTACGCACAGGCGAGGGTTCCACCATTTCCAATAATTTAGTGACTCATTCTTGATTCCCTTGCAATATTCCAGAGTCATCATTTTTTGAAAATTGGATACCAGAACTGGACATAGCAGTGCTGGTCCCATCAGTGATACGTACCTGTAATATCATGGCCTCCTGCATAATCATGCAAGTATTGCATTAACCTTAGCCCATAGATTGCATAGGGAATTCATGGTAAATTGATTTTCTGAAGTCCTTTTCAGTGTCACTGCATTTCAGGATATGGTATTCTGTGTTGTTAGTGTGACCTACATTCTCGCTTCTGACATATCTGACTTGGTGTCAGCCTGTATTAAAACCTTTTTAAAAATATTACTTCATTTTACAAGCTGATTCAAATAGCACACTATAACGGACCAATCCAATCTCTCCAATCATTATTTTACTTTTTTTTAAAATACATTTAAAGTAGCCAGTTTAAAATATTTGAAGTATTTTCTTTCCTGGATATTTTCATAAATTTCTGTTTTGAATGTAGTCAAAAGGCATTTAAAAAAATAATAGAAACACTGGAAATGCTACTAGATGCACCTGTATTCAGATCAGATGACCAATAAAAGTGCTTTTTCAGGTTTTAATATATTTTACTATATTTTTAGTAGTGTTGTTCTTTAACAGAAAGTAATGCAAAAATTTTCAAAAAATATGAATTCGAAATGCAAATACAATTATTTTTTGCAACCAAATTTTTTGAGCAATGCAAAAATTATGTCAGCCTTGTTAAAAAAAAACAAAAATACATTCTTCCAATGTACTGACTAGGCATTATGATCTCATTTTTCAACTTTTTTTAATCACAACCTGTGGTACCTTCTCCAGAGGGTCATCTTAGCCACAGTTCCTGATCCCAGTGGTTCTGTGAATTTCTCTGTGTCTGCAGCTTCTTCATTTTATTTGGGTAGAAAGCTGATTTGGCCACCTTTTCACACTGTCTACTCAGGAGACTGTATTTAAGCCCTTTCCCATACCACCTAAATTCACATGGCTACCAAAATCTTTTTCTCCTCCTCCCTGCACCACTGTAAGTCCTGTGCCAGCATCATGACTGGTTTACACAGTCTTTTTTTTTTTGCATTTTTCTATGATCACACTCTGTGAAAGAATTCCATAAAAATCTCTTTAAAATTCCCGCCAGACAAGAGACTTTATCATCTGTCCTGCAGAGGAGTGGGTGTTCACTGGGGCCAGGCACAGCTTCTTCCCTGAGAAGGAATTTGAAACACTGCTTCAGTTACTCATAAGTAGTAGCACACTCCACTTTTCTATCTCTATTTGGAAGCATAGGGAAAGACGTTATGTTCACACACATATTCATGGGTTTTGTGATAGCTACCTGTCAATTGACAGATGAACTTTTAGATTAGTAAAGCCCACAGAGGAGAGGCACCTGCTTAACCTGTTTACTGTTTTCTTAATGATAACAGAAGAGCCTTGGCATATTAGTGTTTCCTCGAAGAATATCCAACTGTCCCCTGACTCAAAAGATCAAAGAAAAGAGCAGGGCTTTCAGTTATGCTGGGCAGGTTATGTGGGACTATGTTCTTGCATAATTATTGGCAGCTTGTCTGGATCTCTGTCACCTGCACAGGCTCCGTGCACCAGACAAGGACCTGGTTGCTTAACTCTGCAGGTCATTAAGGGTACTAATTCTTACTTAGAAGGTAATTCCAGATCCCAGTGGAGTCACCTCAATTACTGGCTGCTAAATTGATTACTGACTGCTGTATAAAAACCCTTTTAAATTTTTTTTTAATGAGAAAGTTTTGTTTTACAGGGAAAAAGTAAGAAAAACCATATGAGAGGAAGGAAGTTTACAATGATCATATAGGCTGTGTGAGACTCAGGCTGTGCAGGGACTGAGGTGGCCACAGCCTGTGGCATCCTTGCTAGGATTTTGCCTCCTGTCAGCTAACTGTGACTGCACACGTGCTTTGTCTTGGTGAAGAGATGCCTCGGTCTGCTGTGAGTTGGGGAAGAATGGCTGAGTTTGCCAGCACAAAGCAAAGGCTGAGGAGCCCAACTCCTGATACAGGTGCTTTGAAACTGTCCAGTGGTGCAGCTGTCTCTGAAGTGTTTTATGAAAATATTGGTCTGCTCAGCCTAAATATATCTTTTTTTATTTCCTTGCGGAAGAGAAGAAGTGTTGTGCTGACCACGCATAAGAAAGCCAATCTTGTTGCTAGCGGATACATGATAACGTACGAGGTGATATTTGTTCAGTTGAGTCACTTGCAGCCAGAGATAAGTGACAGTTCTAGGCAGTAATAAGCTGTCATGCAGTGTTTCTCAAATGCATGGATTTTCTGAAACCCTGTTCAAGGGGTCAATAGCGGAGCAGATGCAATTGTCTGCTGTATCACAGAGACCTCAAGAGTCAACTCTGCATTTCCCTTTATTTTCATTCCCCTGAAGTGGTAAACTTTGAGAATTTCCTCCCAGAGCAAAGGAGCTTTCACTTGATATTGGGGGTAAGAACTACCTGTTTAGTTTTGAAAATTATCTTGGGATTATATTTTATTCCACCTGTTTATTTTACTGTTTCATTACATATTATTTCTTGAGAAACCAGTCTGTTTATTACTACTACCCTTTGTTAGCCAGTGCTGTTTTAATTTTTATTTGCATTTTTGTCCTAGTGGTGTACTTGCTAAGTACAATTTAGTCACAGTCAAGGCTGATCAAATCAAACTGTTAAAATCTATTCTAGACACAATTCTAATGTGCCCTCATCTTGCATTTTTGTATTTAGTTGATTTCTGTGTTTCAAAGGGATCAAACTAGGAAGGTATAAGGAAATATAACAGAGAGACAGGAAATAATCTAGACCCTTCTGAGGATCCACTAAAGGGAAAAAGACAGAGATGTGCGCAATAATGAGTGTCATGGAGAAAGTGATTAGGGAGTGACTAATGCATTGTTTCTGACAATACAGGACCTAAGGGGGTTCCAGTGTTATAATCACACAGGGAATTCAAAGCAAACTTTTGTCATGCAGGGCATAATTATTTTGTGGAACTCATTCCACAGGATGTTACAAGTTCAAAAAAATAAGATATATTACTGACGATAGGTCCATGGGGGACTATTAACATGATGGTACTGTGGCAAGCTCCAGTTCAAAGTCCTCTAAGCAGCTGATTGCTGGAAGCTGAGAGAGTGTACACAGGGATTTCTGATTTGTCCTGTTTCTCATTCTTGTCCTCTAAGAATCTCCTACTAGGACCTCAAAGACAGGACGCAGGGCAAGGATGGATTTGAGTCTGACCTACGGGGGTATGTTCATGTACACAGCTAGCTATCCAAAAGAGATCACAGGCAGCAGAGGAGACATAGCAACTCAGGATATGCTCACTGAATGAGTGACGTTCATTCAGTGAGCTGGTGGGGGTTTTTTAATAGCCAGATAAATGCCAAATCCACTACAACTTCCTGCAGTTCACCTGACCTCAGCAAAGCCAGTGTACACCACTAAGGTACTTGTCAGTGCCCTGCTGGGAAAGTGTTTTCCATAGTATGCCTGCAGTCATGGTCTCCCGGCCATCCAGGCTGTGGGACTTCATAGAATCTGTGGAAGCATCCTCTCTACTCACAGAGCCAGAAATCAGGCTGTACAGAGGAACAGCATCCAACTGCACAGCTCAGTTGTGCCAGGAGTACTCAGAGGAGGATGAGGATGTACATAAATATGTGTTTGGCAGGACAGATCCTGTTTTGCGATGCTGAAGTAAAACAACAATGCGTTAGCAAGATACTACAAGACCTCCTGGAGTAGGTGAGAGTTCATGTGTGTTCTTTTCCACTGGTAAATATGAAATATCTCCCCCTGAGTCATGAACAAGGATTCAGGAAGGATTGTGTATGGAGAAGTGATCAGCATGGAAAGGCAGAAATCCAGTGGGAGAAATGCCTAAAAACTGTTTTAAAGCTTCACTAGCTTTGTAACATTGAGAATTATTAAGAAAGAGAGGATACTTTCAATATAAGATGTGGCATCATAACAACATCAAGACAAAAATATAGAGCAAATTCTAAGTGATGTGGTGAAATAAAGGAGGGAAGTTAAGAAAAGGAAGTGGAGGCATTCAGGAGGGATTATGTTCACATCAGGCACAACTGCCTGTCTGTTTATAGACTGACCCAGGAAAGAGGAGTGAGAAGTTGTTGGAACACAGGGAGTGGTGAAGGCAGCCTATATATTCATGTCTGGGACTAAAAGACAAAGGGCAAAGCTTAGAGTATCAATGAAGATGTCAAATAGCAAAGTAAAGCTTTATAAACCTTCAAGAATACTTTCAATCCCTGCCCTGGTGGTAAATGGGTGTCTGGGCAGGACTACTCAGAAAGAGGAACTCATGGGCCTTTCTGTGTGTTCTGAGGTGAGGGGAATTGTGTTTTGCTTTGGGAAGGCGGCTTTGTGAGGTCAACAGTGAATAGTAAACTCAGAAATGCCCCAGAAGTGCCAGGTTTCTGAAGGATTTGCTCCAGTGTCGCTCAGAAGAGGACAATGTTTCTCATCTGTTCCTCAGTAAAGAGGGAACGCAGCTGTCTGCCCTGGCTCTGTCTAGAGACACAGACTTTCTCCTCAGAAAAGGAGGAGAAATGTTTTCTGCTGAGGTACTTAATACTTAACAGCATGGCATAAATTCATCTCTCACAACTTAAATGCAGCAGACACAGATAACAGGCCCCAAGTGGGCAAGTATCAGTTGTAGGAAACTTTTGAAATTCTTTTGCTTTGGCAAGACTTGATGGGTGAAACTTGTTTGTCTTTTTTCTTTTGTGTTTGTCGTTGTTAAATATAATCACAGCCTCACAGAATGATTTGGGTTTGCAGGCACCTTAAAGATCATCTAGCTCCTCTTGTCAGGGACGACTCCCACTAGACCAGGCTGCTCAAAGCTACATCCAGCCTGGCCTTGAATGCTTCCAGGGATGGTGCAGCCACAGTCTCTCTGGGCAACACACTTAATTGTGTCACTGCCCTCATAGTGAAGAAATAGTTCTTGCCAAATTTATTGGCCTTACAAAATACAAAAGCAAATATTAAATTGGTACATTTATTTTAAAATTACTTATGAACAGCTCAGGTTAATATATCTGTACATGTTATTTCTATACTAATGGTCACATATTTACGTTTTTTAAATCAAATTACTCTGAATATAGTATAAAGTTACTGAGCTATAGGAAATTCTGAGACTGGGTTTGAGTGCTATAAAAAAACTGTGGAATACCCTTCTTCAACGATGGTTCTACCAGGAGTGTCAGATAGAATGGGATTGCTTTTTTCACTTTAAACAATTTCACTTTAAAATCTTCTGAATGCATATGAAAAGCAAGACAATAACATCTGCAATGTATTCCATCTTGCACAGAAACAAATACCTACATGCACTTAAATTATAGAAAAGAGCATGACTTTAATATTAGATTTCTGTAATCACAGTTGTAAAAGCCCTTTTGTACATCAACATAATAATAATGTCTGAGATTCCTCCCCAGAAAGCACAGTTTCTCTCAAATCTTCTGTTCATTCCTGTAAAAGCAGCGTCAATATGTAATAGCCATCTATATATGCATCTCTCAGCTTAAATTAGCACTTTGTATTACTGGATTTCATTTTAGAAGGACTTTCCAACAACCTATCAGATATTTAAAGAATGTACAGTACAGTTGTAATGATACAGGTTGCTTATTTATTTAACTGTTGAAAGCTTGAAAGCCTCTCTCAGCTCCCCGTATCTATTTCTATACGTACGAACTATGAGACCTTGAATAATGATCGTGTTATTTAAATTGTGCTGTGACACTACATAATGCTGAGAAGTCATTTTATACAGTTCACTATTCTCATAGTCAATGGTGCTTGACTTGATTACCAGTGCCTCATAGCTAGAGTAGATATGGGCAATGTTTTAAATTTGTTAAAAATCGGTTAGATAAAATTGTCTTGAATGAAATAGAGTAGGCTGGAGAGCTTATTCCTTCTGATAGTCTCCTAAATGAGTCTTAATTGTCATGCTTAAAATATCCATGACAAAGTACATTTTTTTATTTAAAGAGAAAGGAAATAAGAGGGTAAAAGAACAGCTGAATGTTCTACCTGGTCTCTGCAAAACAACAGGGGAAGAGGCAAACCCAGCTTGACATCCTGCCTTAGGTTCCTAAACCACAATTCAGGACAACCATGTTAAGGAAATATTATGCCCACAATTATACCTTCATGGATAAGGAAAAGGTAAGCAGAGATAAATTCTTTCTGTGCATCTTCACTGTGCTGGGATCCAGCAAGTGCCCTGGTACAGCTGCAGTTTACCTCCCCAAACTGGTTTTATCCTCCAGTATTGATTAGTTCAGCGATGCTAGTTTGACCTTCCCAGCAATCACCATGTGCACTCTCCTGATGCATCCAAGTGAGAGGTGTTTCACTAGGATAGCACACCCCACCCCTGTGTGATCAAGCACTAAGAGGTTAACTTCCAGCTTCTGGGAGCCTGGGAAGGGCGGGTTTTAACAGATGGGGAAGAAAGGCTTTCTGTGAGCAGCAGAACCATGAAGGCTGGTTTGCCAGAGGTGGTGTGCTCCTTGTCACCTGTGGGTGGGTATGGCCGGTGGGCATGGCATATGCTTAGCTAGCACTCTGCTCCCAAGCAGTGTGTGCACTGTAACACCTCACTTGTCTGCTTTTCCCCAGTGGAGGTCACTAAATTGGGTTATTCTCCTCTACTAAAACCTGGAGGAATTAGTAGAGGAGAGTAACTCTGCTAAGTTCCTACCTTTAGACTATGAGATATGCTTGAAAGGCAGTTCTGAAACACACCCTTGTTTCAGATCAAGACAGGATCACGCTGAAATGTCACTGAAATGCATTCGTCTTTGGAGTGTGCCTGAGTTTTCTGGGATGCAATAAAAATTTCCCTTGGAAACATTTTGACCCAGTGTCCGTGTAGGTTACCAGTCTTCAGGTTTCACATCTATGTCTCAGGGCTCAGTGCTCTGCTATGGGTCAGGGCTGGCTGTAGCCATGTCACCACTCTTTTGCTTGCACTTACTTGTCTCCTTCTTCCTTCTCAGCCACATGGAAGAGGCATTGCTTGTGGAGCAACTGGTTTTGATACCCTCCCCTTTGCTACAGATACACAGGGTTTATCCATTCTCTTTAATACATGAACCATGGATAATCCCTGCATTCCTATCCCCACACCTTTTTGATCAATTTAACTATCTAATGAGGTCTTAACAAAATGAAAGAAAGGAATCTTTATAAGATACTAGAATTCTTGTGACATGGATTTGAAGCAGTTTATGATCAAATAGTACTTTTTAATTTGTCCTGATTCATTTGAAAGTAATTTGAATTCACATTAGTATTCTATGAACTGATCATTAACACTTTTCAACTGATTTAGTAAACATATATTGCTTCCAAAATAAATAGAAACAGGAAAGGAGCACAGTTAGTGTAGCTGAGGCATGAAAACATACACATTAACAAGCAAGGCAAAACTCCAGTGTTGAAATGGGGCAGCACATTAAGGTTATTTTTCTGGCCATGTTTTCACATCTCCAGAGGATGCCTAAAAACAATAGAATGACCATCCTAAGGTGCATCTTTTAACAATTCTGCTTCATACTTCACTACAAAGTGGTGAACTGACTGTAATGAATGAATTGTCACAGCTCCCCTGAAAATATTGGGTAGTCAGGAAAAGATGACATGGTGAAGATAAAGAACACATCCTCAAGGGGGTTGGCTCTGAGATAGCCCGTTGATATTTGCACAGCCCTTTGGGCAAATAAGGCTTCTCTAGGCGCTGTCTCTTTGTGTCTCAGATGAAACCCAGGCCAGCTCTGATCGCTACGGTCAAACCCATCTGCTTTCCTCAAGCTTGAGCCTGTCAGTACTGGGCTGGTGCAGCTCTGCCATGGTCAGATCTGTGCTGGCCCATATCCTGAGGGTGTGGCGAGCAGGTGGAGGGGCTTTGGCTGGCCTTTGCTGAGAAACGCACAATCCCCAGCAGACTGTAATTTATTCCTCTTCCTTCACCTGTTGCTGTGTTTCACTTTAAATAGAAGTAAGGATCCTTGGAAATGGGCTCTTCCCTCAGAAGCTGACTTTTTACCTAATAGCTGTTGAGTATAAGGATGAAGAAACCCTCCACTTCTTCCTTAAAAAAAAAAGGTAAGGGCCCATTTTAAAAGATTTGTCCAGTTAGCTCACCTAACACATTGTTCTTTACCTGTGAACTACTGACAAGACTATCGAACTTTACAATCCTCCTAGGGCTGAGGCATTAAAAGAATGCTGAGTTGCCCAGCCCTGCTAACAGCATGAGGCATCTGAGTGTTTCCAAAATCACAAACAAATAGAAAACTAACAGACTATAAGTGCCTCTTGCTTTGCTGACTTGAGCTCTGTTTCTTGCAAGCTAAGTCTACATTCTTTTCGTAGAGCTAAGTGCAAGTGATTTGCTGAAAGCTGTCTGAACTGATACTTTGGATGAAGCTGGGAATGGAGCACCTATCCCCATGCCTCTGGAAAATTCAGCCTCAATTTGGTGAGTGAGGAGTGTTTATTGCTGGGAAGGAATATGTTAAGCCTTAGCTTGTACCACTTGGGCATTGTCCCACTCTGAAAGCTCCATAATAATTCTTCTGTGAAAGCTGGAGAGGTTTTTGGTGCCATGTAGCTCTCTGACAACTCGCTTTGTGTTCAGTGGTCATGCAGAAGGGAAAAGGACATCAGACTTGTATTTCTGAGACTTCTGGAGTGGTCCCCATGCTGCTAAAGACATTGTTTCAGGATGGCTGCTGACAGCAGCTGATGAACATTTGGCACAGCACAAGAACAGAAGTGCAAAGGTGACGATCTCCTTCCCCACCTGGCTGGGGCCAGTTCAGGTGCACCACCTGCCAGCAGCCCCAGTGCTCCGGGACAGGCAGCCCCTCCATGTCTTTGGATGCATCTGGACTTGAAAGGTACTGAGAAGATTTGAATTCAACCTCATACCTCATGCTGGGAGAATGATTCAGCCTAGATCTTCTTCTGCTTAGACTATTTTGCTGTAATATCTTATAAAAGATCTTGTAGGAATATGGTAAATATCTGCAGTGCCACACTTTGGTCTGTTTTCTCTATCAAATCCTTGTCACAGTAAGGTGTATCCAAAATTTTTTCTTTCTGCTCTGGTGCATCACTGCTAATAGAGTATTCCCTTGCCAGAGAAACCAAGCACCTTATTTTGAAATCTTAAATTCTGGTTCCAGGTTAAAGAAAAGATTTTTGCAAATGCTGCAAACACTATTGCTGACTGGCAGCTATGTCTCAGCTGCACATATGGAAAGATGGAAATTTTTAGTGAAGAGGCACAAAGTGCTTCTTGAAGCAGAGATGTGAATTCACGTCAAATGAAATGTATGCAGGGGGTAATTTTTTTTGCACTGCATTATAAAAAAAGGTTCATTTTAGATTATAAATAGTAATGATATGGACCACACTCTTGTAATTCAGTTCTAATTGTAAATGCACTGAACTACCAAAAACAATGCACCCCAGCCAGCTTCCTTAGGGCTGTGGTTATCTTCTACATAAACGCATCTTTAACCAACAGCATATAAAAAGAGCAATGATGACATCCAGAGGACGGATAATTTAATCATAGGTACTGTAGGTATCCTCAGCAAATTTCCTGGGGATATATCCCTCACCTATTTTTTCTGTTTAAAGTCTGTTCCTATTAACTCAGTTATTGACAGCCTGCTGAGTTCCTTTAAGTCGTAGTTTTTATGAAACTGACCTTGTAAAGTTGAGGGTTTCACCCCCAGTACCAAAATTACATGTACATGATAAACTTTTATTAGTTTCATCATTTTTGTGTGCATTATCATTCTATGTTATCACTGAATCCAACTGAAATGTATAGCACTTCTTTAAGCTACTGGAAAACTTCAGGTTAATAGCTGTCTGGCTTACTTCACCTGTGAGAGCTCCTACTGTGGAACCTCTCTCTATATGTAGGTTTTTATCTAATCTGTCTTAGTAAACTTCCATACTCTGGCTTGGCAGGTTTTTTTCAGTTTCGATTTTGTTTGCAACTGCCAGGTGCACCATATGTAGAAGCCACTACACAGAAAAGCCTCTGAATTCCACAGAAATATCTATGGATGGGTGTCTATTTTACTGGCAAATTTGAAGGAGATACATTACCAGTGATAGTCTGTTAAGCACAGCTCCACAATCAGAATTTAATTGAAGCATGTTACCTATAATAGGTTCAGATATTTGTGTTCTTCAGCATTTTATAAATTCAGAAACAGATGGGCTATGACCAGGAAGCAGTGGAGAACAGACTGGCATAAAGCAGGTTGGCTCTCTGACAAGTGCAGGTACAGCTGTGGTATGTATTTTATTCAGCATGCCCACCTACGGTAGCAGCAGCCTGCCCTACCAGCAATTCAACTACAACTGACTTAATGAAGAGTAGAAGTAAGCATGAATCCAGACTTTCCATGGATCATAATATCTGAGAACCCAGAAGAATCAACATGACGGAAATCATGCCAAGTAATTTTTTTCCTTGCATCTTTACGTGCAAGAGATAACAAAAGCACTGGCATTTTGAAGAGGAAAAAAAAATCACAGAAGGTAATCAGTTTACAATATATTAATATGTTCCCCTTTTGCTCTTTCTTTTTTTTTAAATTAAAGGAAGAAAATCTTACGAAGTCTAAGTTATAGCTTAAAGCACCACAGTTGTGCTAAGGGACATAATGAAATGCTGGCTAAGGCGGCTTCTGTTAGTAAAAGACAATTTATATGGGTGACAGAAGGGCCAGTTCTTGAAGGTTTCATGCAAGACGTGTACAAAGGGTGGTTTTGCTCCCATTTGTGCCAAACCTTGCAAGCCCCAAAGGGAAAACCTTCTGTGCCTGAAGAGGTCATGGAAAAGAATCCTTGATCTGAACATTCCTTAATTGGGAATGTGGTATTTGCTATTTTATTTGTTTAAAAGAGGTGCCTCTCTTTGTCTTTTGGCATTCCTTATACACGTGGTTGAATAATCTCATATTTAGGCATATTGTACCTCTTTATCTCTGTTTCTATATCTACTTAACATCACATATTCTAACCTGCAGTCACCTAGAGTAACCTACAAAGGGAATTTGGAAAAACAACAACCCGTAATTATTTTATATGGTGATTGTCTGACTTGAAATATTGAGGTAATTATTAGGTTAAATTCCTATGATCACTGCAATTTCTATGAAACCTGGAGATGTCAGTACTTGAGTTCTGGCATATCTCTTAAAGTAAAATTATACCACCTCAACCTAAGTTCATAATTAAAGATGTAACAAAGCTAAGTGAAAAAGGGCTATATGATTTGAATTAAAAGCAGAACAATCCCCACAATTGTAGAGGGTGAAAAATTAAATGAACTGGCCATAAATTCCACCCTTCAGGGGCCACATGCAGTCTGTAGGTGGGCAAGACTCTTGTTGATGTAGCTGGACAAAGGCAAAGGGGAAGCCAGAGCTGTGGGTCCAGGAAAGAATCTGTAGGAGCGCTTGCTTTGGAAGTGGAACGGCTTCTTCCAGAATGCAGTAAAGACTTGGGAAAAGCCTAAATGAGAGGGAGTTTTATAAATATAGCTCTATTGTGACTTTAATCTGGCAGAATGAGAAGTACCGCTTTGGTCTCCAAAGTGTGATTGTGGAACATGTTGGCAAAAATTACTTTTATTTGTATCTGGATTTCTAAGAAAAACTTTAAAACACAGCTAAAAAGTATTTTTAAGAGCTCTGATGAGCAGGAGAAAATGCAACCTCATCTATATGTGTATATGTACATCTGTGTGTACACATATATGTGGGCTGGTGCTTACTTTTGAAAATGAAATCCTTGAAGACTGGTGTTATTTTAATGAACATTCCACAGCCTTATTTTAAGGTTTCCTCCTTTGCTGTAGTACAGGTGCTGTAGCAGTGGAAGCCATCAGGGTTCAAATGACAAAGACATGCCTGGAAGTGCCACTTCAAGACAGCAAAACAAAGAGCTGCTGTTCAGGAATTCAGTTTCCAGTCCAATCGTGCTGGCTAAGCTGTACATGCCACATATCTTGCTTACATCTTGGACTCTCAAAGGTTTCCTTTTCCCTCATTCTCTTGTCCAAGCTTCACATTTAACCTTTGAGGCAGTTTTGAATATATCCTTTCATAAATTGTAGTCCAGTAGCGCTAACCTCAGGCAGCTCTTTAGTGTTTTTGACTCCCTTCTCACACTGTTCTTCCTCAGGCTTCTGCTGGTCATTCTCATTTCTCTCCTGATGATTTTGTCACTTCTCTTCAATGTAAAACTCAGGGGATCTATGAGACTGTACACTGCAACTGTGTTTGTGATGTTGGGGCCTCTGCCTGATGCTACACTTCGCTTCATTTACCTTTCTCATTTCATTGCTTTCCCCACGTTCCAGCAGTGCTGCCTGCCCCCTGTTACTCCTATAGGGCTGACACACTGTCCATCAGATCCTGTCCCCTCCAGCCTCCACCAAAATATGTTACCTTTCACGTTGGTGACTCCCTCAAATACACTAAATCCTCCATGTCCTCTAGAATTTTTTCCGTTTGGTTTTAAATGTCCCCTAGCTGTTCTGATGCTGAAAAAACACCTCTGGACCTACTGATCCTTCACAAGCTTTTTAAAACCGTTCTCTGGTATTTCTTCTGTCAGCATTTTTACAGCATTTCAAGACTAGTTGGTGTCACAAAAGTGAAGAATATTTCACAGGGAGGATAAAATACTACAGTCAGTTCCATACCGGCTTAGTTCTGAAAAGTCACTTAAGCGAAGTGTGATGTTGAATGAAGGGATAAGTGATGGCTTATGGAGATTTGTCCAGAAACAAAAATGTACAAATGTACCTAAGCTGTCAAATTTTTTTTCAGCTGATTGGGAAACAATAGTCTTTAGGTAAACAAACAAACAGCAAAAAGAAAATAGTTGTAGTCCTGTCAGCTCCTGAGGTACAGAAATGGTCCCACCCAAAACACGCCAGAAGGGACCCTTGCCTCTTTTCTGAAGCTGTTTCCTTCTGCCAGCCAGTCCCATGGCCCATCACACTGAATATCTGCAGTGCTAAAAGTATTGTCCCTGATGAGAGTTCAATAAAATGGTTAAGGAATAGCGTTATTTGAGTCCTGCATTATTGTCATAACTACAACAACAGGCACAAGTCTGCCTTCAGATCTCCATAGGTTTTTGCAGGCAAAGCAGGTCGTGAGCTGGGAAATTTGGCTGAGGAAAGCACTCAGGTCCTCTATTGAAGAGAACAGAATAAAATCTTAGATTAAGAGGAGATGCTCTTCATCTTCAGAGTAGAGCAGACCAGGAGCATTTGTTAGGATCAGCATTCCATTCTCTGGTTCTGGGTGCAATACCCTCTCATCACCGGGGGAAGGCTGTAGGGTGTGTGCTCTCCATCCCACTCCCTAAGGTGGCTGCTTTCTTAATTCTAGCTGTCCAGAACCTTTAATGAGAGCTGGGAAAACTCAGAGAGCAAGTGCTGCATCTGAAGTCAGTTTCCTCCCCACCAAAGTGAAAAGCTCCACGGTTACTTTAGAAGAGTGTTGAAGGGAGATAAAAACCTGAAGCTTTAAAGTAAGGTTCAGTGGGTTACACAATGCACCATTTCATCAGCTGTCAGGCAGTTGTGGTTCTGAGTACGTTCCTCCTGCACAGGATTGTTCCTCCTCCTGCTGGAAAAGAGGGTGGGGTGCAGGGCTTTGCCCAGGTGAAGCTGAGGCAGGGAGCAGATATGTTACATATGATGGGAATTAACGTTCCAGAGCACCTGGTGTCCTATGCTGAGCTCAGAAGCTGGGCTGCAGAGTGGCACTGCAGGTTATTGCAATTCCTTGTGTGAGTAGTAAGTGGAAATATTTAGGGTGGCCTGTTATCTCAAGTTCAGAGCAGAAAAAGATGCCAACTGCTCTTTAGGAAGATTTCGATGCATGTGAGCAGAAGGCACAGGAGCAGAGAAGGCAAAAGAGAAGCCACAATGGGAGACAATTTTTTTTTTTGTACAAGCAGAGTAAAAGGGATGAGTTCAAATTAAGCAGGGAAGGTTGTTCATGAGGCAGTGTGGTTGTAGTGGGGAAGATAACATTTTAGATGCTGTCATGGACTAAACTGAAGAAGGATGTAAGAAAGCAGACAATAAAGAAACTGGAACAGCAGTACTATTTCTTTATCCTCCTTCTGGCTTTGAGTTTTTGAGTGAAGAGGTCAAAAGCAAGAGTCAGAGAAAATTCTGTAGCACTTGAAGTGCTCTGCAATGTCTCTGCTAGACAGTGTATACTCCTGCTGGAAAGGATGCTGGAGAAATGGCATCCTCTTTGATAGTGACTCAGACCTGAAAGTGAGAATAAAAGCTCTGACTCAATCACAGGCTGTTGTGGAGGGAGATTAATGCCAGGTTTCATGGCCAATTCTCTTTTTTTGTGTCAATCTACTTTCAGAATAACGCATATGCCAGTTATTTCTCTTGGAAAGGAAAGAGAGAGAGCTGATATGAAACAGAGATAAAATCTGGAACATAATTAAACAGGCATTTTTCATATCTTTAGCATTGTCTTCTTTTTCTTCCCTCTCATGCTTCTGTGTCTTGTTCTTTCTAAAGCCATTGCAAGAGAGGTGGATGCTGAAGGAAAAGCAGCTGTGTGTGATGCCAAACAGGTACTCCATGTTTTATCTGATACATGGCAAGACTCATTCAGACATTTTTGTTGTGCATCTGATTATATAAGGCATTTTATGAGTAGTCCATCATACAAAGACATTGTGTTACTGTAATTGTCACATCTTCACATCAATTTTCAATTCAGTTTCTGCATTTTTCTCACACTTCCAACAATAAATAAATAAAATGATTGAGTAACAAAACTGAGGTGACAGTGGCCTTGACTTGATTGCGTTGACTTGGATTTGAGTATGGCTTTGACTCGATGTTTCATGACACTAATTTTTTTTAAGGCCCAGCACTGTAGATTGGCTCAGGATGGGGATAGGTCCCCTTTTGTTGTTGAACTGATATTTCAAGTCTCTCTCCGGTTCAGAGTGTAGCATTTCTATTATCTCTTGGCTTTCTGCTGAATGTGCTGGGATGGTCCCAGTTGCATTCCTTCTGACCTTTCTGTCATAAGTGATGGTGGTTGATGCCACTTCTTTGTTCTGGGTGAGGAGAGTAGGGTTTGAAAAAGCTTTAAGCCTTTATGATGCTGATATCACCCCCAAAGGTTCTCTTACTACCGTGGGGTTGAGATAGACACAGGTGTAAACGATGTTTTGGTGTAAGTGACAGTAACTTGTCCTTGTTTTTAACACTCCACGAGGCAGCTAGAAAATCTCAGGCTACAGAGGCTCATCCACAGCCTGTGGACCTGAATAGATCTCCATGGTAAAACTCTTTTCTTGTTGCTTCAGGTGCTGACAAATCTAGCCTGAGAGCCTTGCCCTGATGCAGAGAAGAGCCTGACCTCTCCCTTAGGCTCCAGGAGTGGTAAGCCTGCTGCCATTCTCCATGAGCTCCTGTAAAAAAGCACATATTGACTACATTACTATACAGAACTAAATCTGGGAATAGAAAGAGTTATACAAACAATTTCCAAATCTATCATTACATGAGGTAATGGCAGCCTAACAGAACCCATTTGATGCAGAATCCATTTGTCTACTATTAGATGTAGGTACTCATCTGACTGTCCCTTCGGATCTTTACTTGTTTCTCTGTATCATGTAAATTCAGTCCTACCCCAGCACCCACACCTTCTGAAAGGTTATACTCCCCTGCCACTGCAGCAGCAACAGAAACATCATTGCTGGCAATGACTGGAGTGAGTGACTGGGGCATAGAATATGCAAAACAGAGCCACAAGTCTGCTCTGATGGAGAGTGTGTTTCTGAAGAGCAGCATATTGATTTGTTTAAATGCTTGTGCTCTGGGTTTGTGTGCTTCCTTTTGCCTTTTGCTTGGCTTTGCCTTTCACCTTCACTGTGCTGTGCAATGAGTCCCATGGGGCACTTTCCAGACTGTCACAGCCTTGGTGTCTCTTCTCGTCACAGATACAGAGTAGGAAATGCTTTTCTGTGCTCTTTCAGGTGGCCTTAGCAGTTACAGGGCTTCCTGCATGAGGCAGGGGAGAGCAGAGCACGTGAATCTGGGCTTGTCCCTTGCTGAAGCTCCTCCAGGGATTTTGGCACCCATCCTGGAGCTGACTACATTCATCCTGTGCTGCACGAGAGCTCAGCACAAAGTATGTGCTGAATATGTTCCTCCTGCACAGGATCGTTCCTCCTTCTGTTGGAAAAGAGGGTGCAACAAAGGTTGCAGATGTAGTCTAGATGTTGCAGATGTGGATGTCATATGACTCCTCAGCTAAACTGACTTGTATTTTGGAGGCTGTTTCTCTGCATTACTGTGGTTCCCAGCCTTCTCCAGTAGTATCAGAGATACAGTGAAGGTGAAGAATGCACCAAAAGGGAGCAGACACTGAATTCTGTCACCTGCTACAATCCAAGAAAAGGGACCACAGGATCAGAGGTGCAAGTAAAGTTGGAAGGAGCTTCAGCAGTGAGACATATATGGGGGAAAGGAGCAGCAGAAATAAAGGATGGTGTGCTGGAGCAACCTCCTGAAATCTGTCTCCAGATAAATACAAAAACCTGGGGAAAAGTTAGCCTGGTTATCAAAACAGCAAGGCTGCAACTCTGTAGGCAAATAAACATGTACCTGATGTGATGGAGGCTCCTTGTGGGAAATATCATAAAGCAGGATCTGGGTGACTGCTAGTGTGGGCAGCCTTACAAACTGCAAGTACATGGTGCATTAGGAGTTGGCTGTATGTGCCCCTAAATTTTTTAAAAGTCAGATTTCACTTATTGTGATGGTTTTGGCCAAATTTAGGGGAAACGTCTGAGGGGAACATCTCCTGCAAAGGAGATGCCACCCCTCCATATCAGGTTCAGGAAAGAAAAAAAAAGAAAATTCTCCGAGGAGGAAGGTGGAAGAGAAAGTGAAACTATTTATTTAACAAACAGACAGGTTAAGAGTAACAAAACCTCCCGCTGAGGGGAGAGAACCTGAAAGATCTGAAAGTCCTTCTGTGGGTGCAGTTTCCCCTTCTCTCCTGTGAAGCTGGAATCGGAGCTGGCTGGCACAGGTGCAGGGGCCCCCCAAAGACAGTGGAGCTCAGTGGGTCTCTGATGCTCCTGGTATTTTTGGCGACAGGATTCTATAAGTCAGCAAGCTGGTCTTCTTCAAGGATTATAGCAGGATGGCATTCCTCAAACTGCTGGCATGCCTTCCCTTCTCAGTAGTAGTTCTCTCTGTAGTCCCTCCTGGGCTCTTCTCCTCTCTCTTACGTGTTACCTCCCTGAGGGTCACTGGTCTCTGACCCTTAGTGGAAACACCTGGTTCAACACAGCTGTAACTCATCAAGGTCAAGTCTGCCTTGTGTCCAGTATAGTTCTTCTTTCAAGCATAACTTAAATTACGTACAATGTAAAAGCACAGAAAAACACAGGAATCATGGCAAAGTAGGGACTGAATAATGTGGGATATAGCACAAATCACCCCATGACACCTATGGAAACAGTGATGGTCAAAGTTAGAGTTAGCCTTTCCAAGGCTCAAAGGAAAGCTTATGAGTAACAAGCTATGATTCTGTTTGGTTTGTATACACACAAGAAAATGCTGTCATGTTGTGTGGTGATGAATCATCCTCTGTGTGTGCACTCACCTCTCAAATGCCTGAAATAGGCATTTTGTATTTTGGGACCCATTCCTTCATTAGCAGAGTGAATATGTTAGGTCTTAAAAACCTTCTCAGAAACTGGGTAAGCTTCATCTAAAAAAACAGTTGAAATTTTGGCTTCCAGTATTCCTATTACTGGGCAGCCGTTCCAGAGCTTTTATCCATCTTATGACAGCCAAACCCATTTTATTTCCAATCTTTGGTTATTCCTTGCCAATTTATGTCATGTGAAGAAATTAATGAATTATCAAATATGCCAGACTGCAGAATAAACAAAAGTGGTGTCACTAAACACCATATCCAGAATTTAGGAAGCAGACCTAAAGTAGATTCAGAAAGAAAAAAATCAATGCAGAAGGCCGTATAGCTAATTACCAAGTACAATAAATGACTACCATGAAAAATAGGCCATGTCGAGAATAATCTCTGTCAAATGTAGCTAAAGACTGTCCTCCTTAATCCGTTTAAGAATTGAGAGGGTATTAAAACCTGGAACATGTAAATCAGTTGTGAAAGTTTACAATTCACTGCACCTCACGTATCTCCAGGTTGATATGCGTGGAGGGAATTCCAGCATGTCACTTTAGGAAAACTTAAGATAGCCAAGACTAGCTGATGTGGAAGAAAACCTCTACCAGCAAGTCTCAGGTTGCAGGCAAACCGGTGTTAAAAAGGGTGCTGTGTTTCACAATAAAGCATTCTGGTGATGGGGGTGCTGTGACATGATCTCTCCGAAAGGTGCAGGAGGTGAGATAAGCATCTGTCTCAATGCTTTACAGAACCCTTGGGTTTGACAGTAGTGAAACATATGCTGCCTGGCAGGTGAGCCCACATTTAATCTACGTAGCACTTTCTTTTAATGCCTACGGTCCTGGCAAGGGCTGCACAGCAGTGGGATGGCTTTTACTGAGTATAACAGGATTTTTGTTCCCAGAATTGCCATTTTTCTACAGAACAATTAGTGTGTTTAGTATTCCAGAGATTCTGAGCACTGCTGAAAGTCTAAAGGTCTGGGTATCAAAACAATTTGAAATAGTCATAGTCCAGCGTGATGGTTTTCAAGGGCTCTTATCCACTGTGGTCTTCTTTCACAGTAACCACAGTTACTACAGAGGAGGTGGCTGAGGATTCAGCAGTGCTAGCAAAATTCGAAATTACATTGTTTCCTCACTGGACTCAGTGAACACCACAGGAAACCTTTCCGACAGCACCATACCTGCACAGTTACTTGTCAGTAATGAACAGATTTGTGTGACCATATTCTTGAACAGAGGAGCACGTTAACACACTCCCACATCCACCCCAAAAAAAGACACCAAGTCTTCAAAAACAGGCAAACTTTTAAATAAATGAATGATGAAGAGTAAAACATCATCTATTTGACATGCTCAGATTCATAGATTACTTAACTTCTCTGCTACTGTGCTTCTGAGTTGTAAGGCAAAACCCTCTAATTTCTCTTCCACTATCATGAAGACATTTACTATAACTTACTTGTGTAACTATTTGTTCATATGTTTATCTCTTACTGGTGATACCATGCAAAGAGCTGTCTATACTCCACCCTTTCTTCAGGATGAAGCTTTTCTTTGCATTGAGTTATTTTAGACTCCTTTAAGTTCTTAATACATTTCAGCTACATCAGCTTTTCAAGTCATCAGAAATTTTAGCACAAGTAAGTATATCCAGTGCATATTAGGCAATTTGGAAACAAGATTAGTAATTATTATATCTAGTTTGGGAAGCAATGCAAAAAAATCTGAGTATTTGTTGCTGGCATAACTCAGCTCTTTGTATGTTTGACTGGCTGCAAATGGACATATTCCTGCCTCTCATAGGATTAATCATGGATATAAAGTTACATTTGCATGGATGATACAGGAGGATCAGGGACATAAACAGCAGAACTGAGTACAGAATTTGACTCAGTATGTTGCAGATACGAAGATATTAATAAATGTTAGCCTGTCATGGTGCAAGATTGGCTTAGTCTATAAAAACATCCCTTCTGTTATATTTTTTACCTGAGTCCTAGTAAATACAAAAGATATTATCACAAACAGTATCATGTGTGTGACCTACCTCAGTTGTCCTCATTAGCTGGATGCCCTTAAAATGTGTGTATTATGAAATGATGCAGAGATTTATTCATCAAAGTATTGCTTCGTTCTAATACATGCACAGCCCAGCTGGGTTGCAATTCATAGCTAAAAAGGTAATGCCAAATTGGACTTTAGACAGAGTCCTGGGCTATGAGTAACTATAATAAGGTTACACATTAAATTACCTTGGAGATCAAAACTCATAAGCCAGAACTAATAATTGCCAGTCAGAAGACAACAATTTGTTATTTCAGAGGAGCCAACTTTGAAGGGATTTGAAGGGAACAGAGAAAAATGAGTTCATGTGCAGTTTTAGAAGATATCACTTATCACACAGTAATAAGGTAGTGGACAGCCCTGATTGCAACTGTGAAATAGAGATAAAGCAAACTCGAAAATAGAAGGAAATGGGATTGTCTGCAACACTGCTGAACAAAACCAAGAAAAAGAGCAGAAAAAGAACATAGACATCTAATTCAGTAAAATGTAGAGCATAGATTACAGAATAAAGTAGAAACACTCCTAAATTAATAAAAGAGAGGTAGAGTCCAGCAGTAAATTGAAATGCAGTTGGTTGAAAAGCACATGTTAATGCGCTCCTTCCCTCCGATGCTGCTTGCTCTGCCTGGAGTAGCACTCCTCAGAGATTTTGTTTCTCACTGCCATGATTGCTCATTTTTTCAGCAGAGATAATGAGATTGAAGCAAGAATAGCCTTCTTTCATTCTCTTATTCCATTTCATTTCTCTCCTTCAATTTGCACCACAACAATGGTGGTGAAAACATCAAAGAGACAAGTTGTGAATAGTTCATGGTCAACAGCAAAGAGAAGCTCTGCAGAGGGTCCTAGATGGTGATTCGGCTGTGGTTGGGGCACATTTCAGTCCTGTCCTCCCCACTGAGCTGGGTGTCTCCATCTTCACATGACTGTGTGGTCCTGCCTGGGACCTAAGAGAAACTGACTCAGCAGAAGTCAGCCACGAGACTTTTTGGATGCTTATTACTTTNCCAAAATCTCCGTGTGATTGTTTTCGTGATGAAGTGCTAGCAGTCATCCAGGTGCTGACAGTCAGCACTCAAAATGGAGGCACTGCTCCTTTGCTGTTTCCCAGGTATCACCTGGAAAGCACAGAACAGGAGGAAATGGTAAGGAAGGTGTGTGCCATGCAGTGCACTTGTGAAAACAGAAGCCAAAATTAGCAGGGGGACCATCTAATTGTATTTGTTCTGCTTGCAAATAGATACCCCCCCTGCTAATTTCAGCTTCTGCTTACAAAAGTGCTCTGCAGCGTTCCCTCCCCCGCCCTTCCCCCATTATCGCCGTGATTTTTTCTCTTCGCTCAGATGTGATTTTTTTACATTTCCAGCTCTGTTTTCTCAGTCTTTTCATCAATATTTAATATGTGAGTGGAACAGTGGGCAGTTACCTTCTTTTTCTTTTCCCTTTTTTCCCCTCTAAAAGTGCTGGTGCTCAGCTCTGGCTGCAGGAGCACTTGGCTCCTGGGAGCACTCACTCTGTTTGAGTACTGCCTGCATTAAGGAGCCAAAGTCTAACCTGAGGCTGCCAGAGGGGGTTTAAAAAAGGCAATAATGACTAATTGACCTCTTTAATGAGCTTAGGAGTTATAAAGTAGATAATTGCAGTGCATATGACATATTTTATCTAGGTTTTCAGAAAATGTCTGATAAGGATCTACATGACAGGCTGCTTCTGAAGATGAACCTAACAGGGGCTGAGAAGGACATGGCATAGAAATACAAGAATGAAAATGAATTTTCTGTGCTGAGGGTTCCCCCCAAAAGGGAAGAGTTAAGTGTGATTAATACTTGGACTCATAGTTTGATTTTAAATAAATTACCTAGCTAGAAAGGCCCACCATAATGCACTGTATGTGCTGATGATACTAAATTATGTTGCATACTGAGCACAAAGTGAGTGGCAAGAAACATTCATCGTGCCTTAGATCAGCTCAGTAATTGAGCTGACACATGGCAAATTAAATTTATTACTGAGAAATGTGAAATAATGCACATTGTTCTTGATACAGGGATGGCAAACACAAAGACCCTCTAGAATATTTTGACAAAATAGTCTTTACTAGAAGATGGCTGTCCTAGGCAATGTACACATGGAGCGAAACACT